>JAGVSQ010007939.1:0-14848 GCA_022683975.1 Rhyacophila evoluta
CTCGTGAAAAATAATCTGTCAAGACGTCTTCACATTGCGGAGAGCCATATACTCCATTCCGGTGTGGATATCTTCACATTGTGTTGAACCATAGATCCACTTTGGGAGGGAACACGGCTTAAATAATTGTAGAAAAAGAAGAAGAAATATATATGTAGTCGAGAGGTCAGCATCTAGGGAATGTGGGTTCGATTCTGGATATTCAGGACTGTTTATCCAATGCGCTATTTCAGAGCGGATTTGGTAAAAAATTATATGTCGTTAGTCCAATTTGTTGCCTAGTAAGTTATCAAGTTTTTTAGTTGTTATTTATAAAAGACCGATTTATTAGAATACATTAGTTTATTTACCGCTATATATTATTATAGCCTGTCGTGAACCGTTTTTACTGTTCGATTGTGGTTATCTCCAATAGATCAATATATTATGTACATAACTATATAATATATTGGATACAGTTTTGTTTGGACGCAAACCCGGGCCGTTATTCTGTACCGTCTCAAGTTCGACTGGTTTTGAGGATTTAAATACTTCCATTATATTAAAATATGTATCCACGGATATATTCAGGGACTCTCAAACTATCAGACATATGAATAATTATCCATAAATTGATAAATACTCCATTCAATCATTTACACTACAAATAGTAAAATTATTAATAACAGAGTGCGTTTTTTTCTAAATAATGAAAAGCAGAGATATATTTAGAGATACATTCTCATATAATATATAATATTTTAAATTCATATTTCCAACTCATTACTCAATATTGATTATGTATACTTTTTTTCCAGTCGGCTTATATATTCTTTAGTGTTATCAATGATCAGTTGCGTGGGATAGTATACAATACAGTTTATAATATATAATTCAAATTTTGCCCGAGTTTTCTCCTTACGATAAGAAGTTGTTTTTGACCATGTCTGTTCTTAATATGAAGCATTTGTATAATATGAAATTGAGAATTTGGTTAGTCCATTTTTCAGTGTAAAAACTGATTATTTTGCTATTTATTTTTGCGATGATTTTGATATCAAAAAACTCATTTTAAACAATTGATTTGCAGAGTTGCTTACGAACCATATGGTTTTATAATTTTCTTGGGACGTTTTTGGATATATTTAAATAACTTTGAGTCGTCAAATTAATACGATCATGCAAATAGTATCGTGCAACAAGGTGATATTGTTAAGTAATTTTCAGCTAAACGTTGATTTATAAACGTTGTGCTTTAAGCTATCGATATGGGAATATGTATATATATATGAATAAGAGACATTATATTTATTATTAGATTAATATACTAAAGCGATTTAACAATTTTGTAATGAATATGAACGTTTTTGCTTTCGACAGTCTATTTGTTAGATGTGTATTGTGCATATGAAACACGTGTCGTATTCTATCAAATAGAATGTACTCAACCGTTTACCGAGACGTATTTAAAGTTTGTTAGTATACGCTGAATTTGAAAAGGTTCCGAAAATATTTGTATACAGCTCTTGAACCAGCTTGAGAACTTCTGGCATAGCTCGACCGGTTTATATTATGGCAATTCGATGTATATTGACCAAGTTTAGACACAGCTCTGAAACGAATAGACAACAAAAACTTATATAAAAAGGATCGATATATATACTACCGAACTATTTTGATTGATCAATAATTGTAAATATATCAATTCACATTAGGCATAACTCGTATACATTCTATATATTATTAATTATAGTAATTCGGAAATATTTGCTCGGCATTTATATCGGTTATTCAGTGGTAATATATAGGTATTAAATAAGTATATAAATTGATTGAGTTATGTCATGTAGGAAATGTCTACTATTATTTTGTAATGGTGTATTAGTTTTGAATTGATATGGTATAATTATCGTATGTAAAAAATGTCAGTTTTTAAAATTCTTGTCATTTATTGGACTAGTATGCTACGTCAGTATGTTAAAACTACTGTCTAGATGTGTTAGTAGATGTCCTTCGTAACAGTAAGAACTTTGCTAAAAGGAATATCCTGCAACCAACCGATACTTAATTACTAGCTTACATTAATTTCTAAATACTTATACTCATGCGAATAAAGTTGTGTACGTGGAGTTTCATTTGATATTTTCATTATCTATAGTCTTGATAATGGCGTGAATCGATGTAGGTATTGATAAAATTGTTGAATCTCTAGTGTAAATTGGAAGTGTATAAATAGAAAACATCTAACTTATTTTGGATCTTTTTTAAATTTAAACTACAAGTCGGTTGATAATATTTATTTTATATACAGTAGACAAATAAATCACTCGGAAGTATTATTGTATATTATTAAGGATTATGTAATCCTATTTTCCTCAAATATCACAAAATGTGGTTAGTTGAATCTTTTCTGTATATATACGTTCAGCTATTTAAACGTTATCAACGTAACAGATAATCGTCAACACTTTAAATATTTAAATCCCCTTCACAATAAAAAAAAAACTCGAGTGAGATCATTATTAACATCAATCTGACGCAAATCTTACTATACAGATTAAGTAAAATTACATAAAATACTAATTCTTTGTTTCAATGCTGTTTCCTTTGTTGGTTTCCTGGATTGGCAGAGTCACTCGAGGCAGTCACGTGCATTCTGCAATATTGCAGTTCGTACCAAATGATATCGTGAGAACTATTAATGCTTACCTATGAATCGAATGTCTGATTTTTTGAGCATTTTAGATTTAACCAAAACATTACGTAAACATAAAGGAATGTATTGGACAGCGTTTTTTTTTACTGGATGCCGATTTTTACTCATCATACTCATGAACATTATATTTATATACATATAATGTTCCATAGGTTTCATGAAAATCGTTTACGAAAATATTTTTCAGTAATGTTCAATCGTAATTTGAAACGTACGTGGATAATAATTTGAATATTTATCTTGGTATATTGTTTTCCCGTGGATTGGTTGTCAGATAATTGCTGTATTCAAATATTACTAATTAGTCACAGAAAAATCGTAGAGTTCTCTGTAATATACCAGTCTCTCTGAACCGTTTTGAGTCACGGCTCAATTTAAGGTTTCGGGATCCAAGAGAATATGAAAAATAAATGACGAGTAAAAACAAGAGTTTTATCTTAATAATACGAACTAAATATTAGTAAAAGCATTCGATAATATTGATGTGAACATTGGCTTTATCGAATTGTGGGTTCATAAAATCTTGGTCATATTATCTCAAGAATATTTTGACTTATTATGTATGCCAAGTGACCCAATGTTGGGTCGAGACCCGTGGAATAAGAAATGTTGCAAACAATGAAAAGATACTCAATACTTTGGTCTGATAGATGAAATTAATTGTCAGCTAATTGGTTGATCTATTGTGTATCAAGAATTCTATTTCAAAACGGGATTTGAAACTGCATTTTTCGGTGCTAGGCGATGAATAAGCGCCCGATTAAACCGTCTGATAAAATTAATAACAATCAATGGGTATCATTTTAAAGTGAAAGTTGATAAGACGGTTTGTTTTCATATTTAAATGCCACTGTGAAGTGTTTTATGTGATCCTGACAGAATGAAACATGTTTATTTTTATTTACTCGAATTATATGTAAATTTTTAATGAGTTGCATTTGATGCGTTCTGTAGAAGTCTATATTGAGAGTTATATGAGCGATTTCTCTTATGTTTATATCATTAAATAAATTTGATTACACATAAAATATACACGTATAAAACAAAATTTATTAAAGGAACTGTTTAATTTTAAAACATCAACTGCTGAAACTTACATAATGGTCTTGTAAAACCATGTATTTTTTTTGATTTCATTTATGTTTAGAGTTACAGTTGGACTCTTGATTAACCGACGGAGGTGTTAGTTAATCATAAAGTATACCCATTGATTACAGTGCATAATTATATTTACATGTCATAGGAGTAGTTTCTCGAGGTATCACTTAGCTACTATCATGTATAGTGATTTCTTTCTATCTGAAGCTTGTTGATGGCGAGCTATATCAAGAAAGGACCTTCACAAGCATGCATGATTGCTCACACAGCATCACAAGTACCTTGTAGAAATCAAGTAGGAACGACCGACCTCTTAGACATATTATATAGGGATATTCCCAAACGATATGATAGGCTTCCTTCGTTTCGCACCATAAGCAGCAAGTAGGAGATTACGACCAACCTGATAGAGCTGGGATACAAAGTTATCATGACCAGTTAAGGACAGGCAAGTCCAATAGTCCGGAGTTACATATATTGGTTATCATCATTCGCCACTTTAAATCCCTTATTTTTCTTTCCATTAATCCAACCCGCTTCGTTGTTTGACCAAACAATTACTACTAAACCTCCTAAAAAATCTTTATCCAATTACTTCCCACGTGCTCCACAACGGAAACGGTAAAAAAGACATAGGTATTAATTATGATAAAATACGAAACACTTATCTTGGTAATTATTAACGTACCGTTTCGTATATATTGATAAAAACTTGAACCAACTAATTGTAACTTAGTTGATTGCAATCGGTTATTTCATTCGATACGTAAGCAATTTTCTCACAAAACCGCAATGTCATTTCGATTATTTAAGAATGCATTTTATAAGTCATATAATTATGTCTTCGATACACAGTTAGAACCTATTTAACTATCATTATTTTAATTAAATGCACATACCCAAAAAGGAAAAACAAATAATGCATACACCATTTCTATGTCTTGCAAGATCAGTATATTATACGTAATATACGAATAAGTGGCCAATTTTTGATTTACGTAGCTTATCTCCACATCCGTTAAACTTATGTATGCCGTGATGCAACGAATGTAAACACACAACTTTTCAGGAGTGTCTCAAAAGAATAAAGTTGTATAACTTAGCAATCTTATCTTAGGACTGTGTGCAAAGTTTGAGTGTTTAAAAACCAAATTTCCTTACTCAAATATTCGCAATTAAATACAGTCGGATTCTTTCAATATTGACCTATTACTGTATATATACTACGAGAGAATAAAAAAACATATTTAAAAAAAAAAATGGTTCATACACACATTATATTAAATTTATATCATTGCCAAAATCATGTCTGAGTGTTAGTCGAATAAAAAATCGGAAATTTAACGCTCTCTCAACATGATCCGTAAATCAATCTGGTTATATCTTAATATATAATATTAAAATATGTATGTTTAGTGGTATTTTTAATATATTATGTATACACGACCGCCATTTCTGAATACCGTTAGCTTTTCGATATGAATTTAAAACCAATTTTCTGCTGAATAAATTATTATAAATCAATCACTGAACCACTCAGTGGTTTACCTAATTTGTTACTATATTATATATGTTTTAAACATATATCTGTATTTATATATTGACCTATTTTGAAATCATACTTGCTATTTCATATATATCAATAATATTTTATTTTATTTCACGGGAATAGAAAAATATACATCTGTTTCTTCTAGTTCTTACTAAATAGATTTAGATAAGGTGTATATATTCTATAAAATATATGTTAGTATTTAACAGATATATACTTACAGTTTTAAGAACTTTGATTTAAAAACCAAGCTGCATAATGTACATATTTAAAACTCTTGATTTATTTATTTATATTGCTATATTGACTTATATTAAATCCTGTTTTGAATTGAAAATACATTTATTATAGAGTAATTAATTGATCCTCTATTACAACTGACAGAATGTAGCTTTTTAAGAATAGAGAAATATCATTTCATGAAATGCATTCGTCGCTCACCTTTCACGTTATCTTCACACATAAATTATCGGGATACAGTTTTAGATTAACAATACATAGCTATCTATTTTATTTTAACAACAAAATTTAATTGAATTTAAGCAAATGAGTAATAGTCAAATATGTTGATATACAATATTAATGCTTGATTCCTATTAAGCTTATGCTATTAGTACACATTCAGAGCACTATTTTAAAACTCAATTAAAGAAATCAAATTCACATTCCATTACCAGTATTTTATCGATTATTATCTAATAACGAAATAGCTATCGACTAATTGAAGGGCTTTAAAGCAAAAACGCCAATCACTGTCAATCATTATAAGGCATGCGAATTACATATGCTAATATTTTTCTATGATTATGTGAGTTTAAATAAACTTATAATATGTATAATATAAGATATTGCGGATATTACAATACATTACTCAACAAATTTTCCTGCTTATAGCATTCCTCATTTCTTGGATGTCGGCTCACACTTTTTATAAGCTTAAATATATATATTTTTTTAATACCTTTTTGAATTTGTATATAGTAAATACAATTCCAATTAGCAATGGTTCTAAAATAGTATAACATCCGGTTTGGTTCCTCGATTAAACGAAGTCTTAATTCCTTTTCGTCTCCAACTAATTCCTCAGTATTCGAGTAGGTACTACTTATATAATGATTACTTATGTCTTTGCATGTATTATATATTAGCTTTATTAAATACATAAGTAGGAGTATTATAAATTTCAATTAATTAATTATATGTAGCTGTCAGAATAAATCGTGGTGATTTTTTTGATGGTGGCAATTAGTCAAAAGTAAATTCGATTACTTGTAAGTTTGGGATTTGTATTCGGCAATGTCCTTGATGTTGGATTACTTCGGGCCACCAGCTTCCGGTTGGAAGAGAAAGACTCTTGGATCAGAGCCAGGTTTTCAAACGTGATAACACATCTCACGAATTTGTCTGATTTTTCGCGATTATGTACCAGGGACAATATGTCTACATCGGAAAAGTTTTGACGCAATATTGTGTGGAAGAGTAATTTATCAAAAATATGTGTTAAGAATTCAAATATTGTCACAGCCGTACTCTTATTACAATTTCTCTTATGATCTGGCATTTAGATAAATCCGACTAGATACCATTTTAAACTTCAAGTATAGCCTAATATAGACGTTGAAATCACTGGCCCAGATAGTGAGTTATCGTAACGATAACTATGTAACAACCAATCCAATACAATTCATACTCTTTTTAGCGTAGTACTAGTAGGAGCTGCTGCTTCCCACAGATTAACCCTAAAAATATATTTTTCTATTGTATATGGAGCATGTCATTTATAGTGGCGATATTTTTCCTTGCATAAACTATTCAACTTGTATTAATAATTAATACAAACCTGTGGAGCATATTGATCTCCACTGCGCCATTTTGATTGTTTGTTACGAAAAAGGATTACAGCTTAGCCCATCGCTTAACATATTAAGCATTCGTGCCCTGTTTTCCCGATAGAGTAGAGGTTGGCCTGCGAGTGCGGGTTCGATTCCCACATCTGGACTTTAAAAAAAATGAAAATGCAAGACTGGATGCCCATTGGGTTGGTCAATTATCTGACAACCACTTCTCGACTTCAATTGTGTAAATCCATATGCTTCACATTCATAGCGGGCAGGATAAAAAAATATATTTACACCTACTAGATTTAAACTCGAAGCTAATTTATATATTTAAAAAAATAAGGCGATCAAATATTGCGCGGAACACGATGCAATATTGTACGTCGTGTATATCATCAAAAATCCTCCACATGCCTGGCCATTATTTGATTTTTAAATACACCCAACGTTCAGTCGCACGTATTAACTCGGTCGCCGAGTGAAAACAAAAACACATTGTATTTTCTTCGAATGGATTTTTATTTATTTTTATTTATCCCAACGCGTGTGGAAATAAATCTTCTGCAATGCTGTCTGAAATGAAAATAATATTTAAATCTTCAATTATTTTTACAGTGTGTGATTTAACACAACGATGATCGATTAAAAATGCGTTTGTTACCTCATGAAAAAAACCCAGTTGCTAAAATAAATAAAAAAAAAACTGATAAATTACCTCGCCTGTTCATTTGTCTTCGTAAATAAGAGTATGGGGAATAATCGAATTTGAATTTACTTAATTATTTAACAAAATTTCAACAGCCATGTCCCCATGTAATTTTATATGTCAATGAGTCTAACAATAACTTTTTCAGTTTTAATACTGATTTCGAACGCAATATTTATAACCTTATACAGTTAACTAGCTATGTAAGATATATATAGAAATCAATGTATCGATTTTGTTTATTTGAAATATTACGTTACAAGTTAACTATATCCTACGCCTATCCTATACTACGCCTAGCAATCCGGGGAATGTGGATTTGATACCCCATCTGTCGGATTTGAAATATCCAAAAAATGCAGAACTGGATGACAATTGGGTTGAGCAATTAACAGTGTTTATATAGGTGCTTATTTTATTCTGGGTTTTCAGGTGTGAGTTGTAAATACTGTATATATTCTAAATTAGTGCTTAGTAGAATACGATGAAAACAATTAAAGATACATATGTAATCGTTATTACTAATGTATTAATTACATAGGTATATTTATCATAATTTTACATGAGTTATTCATTAATATGATTGATTAATCAAATAGTTATTTATCTACGGTTTTATATTTCCGTTCAAATTGATCTTTATTGATTGAAGCGGCTTGTCACGGTGTACTAGAGGCTCATCTCGACGAGACAGATAAATAAAATCATTCCAACAGTCACGTTTCATCGGAAACACTTGGCAAACCATCCCGACACTACTTTGTAACATTTTTAATACATCCAATTGTTACACACGGTTTTATATTTTTAATCAATTCATACGATGTGGCAAACTTTTTTAGTATGTTCAATTAAGTCTGTTTTGTTTTGTCAATTTGTATCTGAAGTCTTCGTCGTAATACGCAGATCGTGACTTCCGTTACAATAAAATAGCAATCATGTAATATTATAATGTATGCAAGAAGTTGAAGGCATCTAGGTCATGGCCAGTATGACCATGGAGAGGCAATAGAATCCCCACACTTTGAATGAACTATTGCCACACCGCACTATGAATGAATTCAGTAAAAAAATATTCATTAAAAGTTTCAATATAAGGAAAACGTTTAAAAATAACGTGTTTGCTTTTTTTAATTCTCACTGTAAGTAAACATATGTTACCTTCTGCCTATTTAGTTTTGTACATACATTCTTACATTATTAATTGTCATCAATATTATCTAAATAATCGAAGTACACGCTGAATTTTATTTGCTGTACACTAGACGGACTAGAACTCTGATAACTCAAAATCCTCTATTAGTCTAATAAAATTCTGTTCGCTTTCTTCCAAGTTTTAAAACCTTTTGCAATCGAAGTACAAATCGAACTAATTATTTATCCACACTGTAGTATTTTCACTATTCTAGATCTTAGTTGGTACACCTTTCTATCTCGAATATCTCCTTATTAGGTATCATGCGTAACGCAACATACGAACTGATTAGTTTTTGCCTTTAGATGCAAATTGTAGAGGTTTATGCATATTATTTATACCAACTGGCTAGTTTATCTGCCTTTTAAGTTCAAATGTTTCAAAAAGTTTTAGATAAATTTCTTCTTCATATCCACTCTATAAGTGGAGCATATGGACACCACGTGTCGCCTGCAAGAATCCCTGTCGCCCGCCACTATTCTTGCATCCTTCCAGGTCATACCTGCATCTCGTGAATTCGCCGAATACATTCTATGTTTGTATTTATAATGTTTCTACTGCAATGAGGTTATTGATTATCAAGATATGAAACGAATTTAAATATTACGAGGGTTAGTTCGTGTCTTTAAAGCTTTTTTTATCTTACACCTAGAAACAATCCAATGTTTCTGTTGATAATTATTACGGGATTCAAATTGCGGTCAACGTATTAAAGCGTAGTTCCAAGACCACTAATCCATGATCCGCCTATTAAACTGTTATTTTTTATATTAAGTTTTCTATTTCGAATGATATTATTCGTTTTATTACCGTATCTTCAACCACGAAAGCGCAATCAAGTCCAGTCTTCAGTGCATTAAAAATAAAAGTGATAGCGGAGGATTACATCTAGCGGCGAGCACGCGAACTATTTTGACAGTATTTAATGCGGCAATAAAATGGCCGCTTTCGCGTTCGTGAGTCAGTAATTTATTTTGTTTGTACGGGGCGCGCAAGACGCCTTGGGGCTCGAAGCGAGGGGGGCAAAGGCAAATGGAACACTTGGCCACGCTCCAATGTGTATTCATAGACCGCCCGCAACAACAACGTGGTGAATTTGAGATGTCTTCAAAAGTTCCATACCAAGAATATGTCTTCTTTACACAAACATTTTATTATTTCGATTCGAATATTTGCCTCACTCTAAAAGAAGTTGATTGCTTCTGTGACGGCAATGAATTGATAAACATCTGGATGATGAAACCCTGGTAACATGACACGATTTGCCTCTATTAATAATAGAGAATTCTCTTATTATATTATGCGTGTCATCAGATATTTATAATATTTATACGCACCTAGATTTTATTGCGCTAAATTTCATTTTGCTCTTTCTTCAATATAACGTAGTTTCACAGCCGTACTGTTATTGCATCTATCATATTTATAATGTTTGTAAACATCTGCATAGCTAATCCAAAGACATTCTGTGTCACTATGAAGAACCAAATTAGGATGAACAATTAAAAATTGTCAAATATTTAGAAGAGCCTATCGAAGTTTCTGACGTAAATTTTTTGTTGATATTTTTAATAGTTTTGCATTTTTAATACAAGCATCTCTTGTTCGGTATTATGCATTTATTTTTATAAAATCCATGAGTAGTAAATGATTTCAATGCGTACCACAATAAAAAACATTTGTATGCAAAAAACTTTTTGTTCTAAATTCGATTTTAGAATGTTCTAAATTCAAAAAAACAACTTAGTAATATGAGTTGAATTATTCTAAATTATCTCCACTTGAAAATTATGATTCCAAATTCAAAATTTTACAGACAGACAGATTTATTTATTTTGCGATAGAAATATTATTCCAAATTCAAATCGCCTTTGAAGAAATATACAACTAGATGCGAGTAAACTGGTTTCATACAAAAATATCTTTAGTTATCAGGAAATAAACATTTTCTTCTATTACAGCTGTGTGTACAATATATATTCCAGTATCTATAGGTTTTTTTTACCACCATCTCAAGTAAGAATGTATGTGTGTGCGGCTGACACGTCAAATTCAAGCCGGTCAGCATTTCGTTTATTGATATTTTTGCAAATAACTCATCGTTTCCGAGGCTAGAGTTTACAATACAAAGACATAAAAATGTTTTTGTATATCACTGCCAGTTTTAACAAATCAGAATTGTTGTATAATCAGATCTTGAATAAATTTAATAAAATAGACATTTGTGACACGTTACATGAGTTATGGGACTAGCTTGGATAGAATGTGACACTACAGATACAAGCGACAAACAGGTGAAGATTGATTATTTTTTTAGTTGTTATTGTTTTGAAATAATATTATAATAATATAAACATAAATGAGTATTAGAAATTTTTAATATATGTTGGAGAAAAACGAATATATATTTACGCTTAAGTGTATTCTTGTAAATGCTATATTAAATTTGTACACAAATTAACATTGACATGTTGAAAGTGATATTTGAACTTTGAAATGAATTATTTTACTATAATATCACACACAAGCTTGACATTTTCAAAAATAATTCCGTCATATCTTCTCTGATTTGATATAATTATGTAAATTTATTTAATATATCGTGAATATTAAATATTTTTCGCTAATGCAACATACTATTCGTTACGCCACAGTATACCAATACATATCTGGAGTAGAGAAAATTTACAAAGAGTTTGAAATCTCTCGTCTTTTATCGTAAAACGTGCGCGTTTACATACATTTTTTTTGCGAATTTGTGGTTTATCTTTTTCTTCTTATGTCTCTTGTTTCCATAACATTTCATCTTCTGTCCACAATTTGTGGTTTCTCGTTTTGTATGTGCCGCGCTGCCTTAAATTATGTATTTTTGAGGCCCTAGGCGCGCGCACTTGGTGCATTTATTGGTAAATCCGCCACAGACTAATCCTGCGAGAATTTGAACAAGTTGTAAAAGACCTTCTTCCACTAGTAAATCGATACATTCTGACACTAGAGTACTAAAATTTATTCAAAACAGGGCTTTGTACCTAATTTACTATCCTCAATGGTAAATAATTATTCCTATTGTTGATAAGTACGGCTAAGTACCTCAAAATAACCCTTATCGATTTAAGATGATAAAAACAAACTAAAGAAATTAAACCTATTATAAATGTAGGAAACTATTTCTTGTGATTGATAGGATCCACGATATTGTAAAAACGACCAGATGCTGGAAAGGTTTTGAATGACAATATATTTATTTGGTTACTGTAAATTTCCCCCTCTTTTTTATGAATAAATAATATTATATAATTATGGTTATTTAATTCCCGCCATTAGCATATATATTTATTAGGCACCAATTATTTACGCAACGTGACATAACTTACTATGTATGCAAATTGATTTCACATATTTATTGGCATTTAAGACAAGCTGACGATTTTAACATTAGAAGTGATTTTTTTTTTGAAGCGACTAAACAAAATGTCGTCATTTCGCGTCACTGGCATCATCATCTGTAATTATTGCCGTGAAGGTCGATCGTGCTGTTTTTATTTTCGATGAAATTATTTATACAAAAGATGTATTATTACAAAAATAAACTGAAACAAAATATCAGTACCTTCCGAGAAGAAGATGAATACGTCATTCAGACAATAATTGATAGCATTGAGGAGTTGCATTTTTGAAGACAGATATCAGCACTGCCACAGCCACAAAGGCGATGATTTTAAATTTTATCTTTCGTTTAATTAAAGATTATTTTCATTCGGCTTGTCCTGTTACTTAGTACTTTTGATTTTATTTCAATGCATGGTTATCTTGGACTAGGAAGTTGACTTAAGCAATGAAAAAATCCCTGATGCTCTTTCTACAATTATTATGATCTGTAAAAAAAACGAAAGATTATACATTTCTGTTCACAGAAACACATAAAAATATCTCATAAATCTGTGCTATGGGTTCAAATTTGTTCTCAAGTGTTCCTTTGATTCCGAAATAGAAGCGGCCACATGTGGTGATTTTATACACAATTTGAAATAACTTTCGGCTTATTTTGATCGTTGTTTGGAAATAGAAGAGCATTGTTTACAAATCGGCATATCCAATTCGATTGATTTTATTGTGTTAGCTGAATTGATAGCAGTAAAAGAGTTTAGTGTTTAAAACGCGTGTGCATAAACAATTAACTCACCAATGAAAGGGTTAAGGATGAAAGAACTTCTATCTGATTTTCTCTTAAAAAAACGGAACCATAAGAAAATGTCTTCATTTTGCCCTGTAGATTGTAGTTGTTAGTTTCGAAATATGCCATTTTTAATATAAGATGGCCACCAGTCTTCACGATGTATTACAACGAACAAGTCCAACGAAACGTTACGCAAATCGGCACCTATGTGCAATGTTGTTTTTCATTCGGATTTCCATTGGTCGTTTACCCATTTATGTGTTTAATTAATTAGCTGAGAACCTAAACTCGATGCGAATGCTTTGCCATTATGTACCTAACAATCTTCTTGTATTTTTTTATTCGGCCTAGGAACAAGTTATCTATATAGCTTGCCCATAACCAGTACTTTTCAGAAGATACGTAAGTCCTAAACATGTCGATGATTCATTCCTATAGTCAGTGAACATTTATTAAAAAAAAAACATAAATCTCTTATCTAAGATATCTAAAATGGATACATTTTTTAATGAAATTAATTCGATATACAATATCATATTCATTTTTGTATAGGATATAAAACTATCAAACTTTGTTATCATTCATTGGTGAAACCGGTACTGCAAATAAAAATATGTGAAAAAAAAGAAGATATTATATTTATAGAATAAAAGCATCAGAATGTGGAACAAACATCGTGTTTTTGTTCTAAATCCAGAGATACCTATGTACATGTAGATGTTTTTGTCTTGGCACATCCATTCTTGGAAATGATGTCATTTGTGGAAATTACATCTATGACTACTTTTAAATTCAAATATCCATATTTGGTAATTCTGGATACACACAGTTATTAGCATTTTTTGGTCTGGTGCTGTTTTCTTCGCATGCGTTATGATTTCAAACTGAGATCACTCTCAGTTATCAAGGTTTCTCTGAATAATAAGGGTCATTATGTATGTCTCTTGTGTACTAAGTTTGTTTATGAAATAATTACCGTACTTATATATTATACGAAAAGTACATTAATTTAAAAGTAGACGGTTCGTTAATACGTATGAATAGCAATGATATTTGATACAGTTAACGTTACGCAAAAGGATTTATTATTCTAAATAACAATTATTAGTTGGCGATTTGAAATTTATTTGCTCTTCTTTGAATCTGTAATAATATTGGCAGGAACGTGATTTTAAATTTCCCGTTTCCCGGGAACAAAGAATATCTGAGAAATTTAACCTTGCAACACTCAAATTCAGTGTGAAATTTACGAGTATTTACATTTTTCAAAAAGAACATTTATTCAATGTTTTAATTAAAGAGGATACTTCACAAGGTAATTTGTACTACCCGGACCTAATGTACAAACGCTACTGGATCTAGTGCCGTATCCTTGGATATCCGCACGAGTAACCATATCTTAGTCTAGAGCATAGGCTCCCAACGTGTGGGTCACGATGGGTTTTTTGGGGGGTCGCCAACTTAAAAAATATTCACTAAATTGCAATTTTTGCAATGCAAATTCAACCACCGCGTTAACTTAATTATTCAACTGCCGTTCACTGCACACATCGACTAACTCCACTTTTTGAAAAATCTTACATTTAA
>JAGVSQ010007940.1:0-14847 GCA_022683975.1 Rhyacophila evoluta
ATAAATAAATAAAATAAAAAAACATCCTACATCACCTCCACAGTAATATAGCATCGTTTTTTGAAATCAGCAATAAATACTAACAGGATTTTTTTTTTAACTTTACAAACAGTGAATATGAAAAGTTTTTTCATTTTTTTTTAAATAATCGTATTACTTTTGTGTTCAACAAATATTACTAAAAATTGCTATTAGTAATCAATTTCTTGAAATGATCTTAAGATTTTAAAAAACATTGTAGCAGCCAAAATGTTGATGAAGAAACAGATGATTGTGAAACTTTGTTGAAGCCTCCATACCACTCCAAATAACCTGCCATAAATTCACTCTTAATACGATGCGTGAGACTGCGTGGACCATTTTATTATCTTCTAGTTTTGAGTGATTCTATAGCATCATGTCAAACTATACTTTCAATAATATATCTTTCAACGATTCTGCGTAGATGACAATTTAATGACCCCACTAAAAGGTGTTAAAAATATTTGCCAATAAAAATACCAAAATATTTTATTTATTTCAAACAAATGTTTTCTAAGCTATTTTGTGACTATAATATTTAACGATTTTATATAGTAACGTCGTATTATAATAATTGAAAACGTCTTGTTTCATTACGTGGCGAATAAAAATTTATTTTTAGAATTAATATAACAATATCCATTCATTAATAAAAACATATGGATTTCAACTCTGTAAAGAACTTTGGTGGATTAATTTTCAGGAAGATTGGTTGGGTTAGGTAAGGTTGGTTTTAATTAAGCTAGGTCATTCAACTAATTTATATTAATATTACGTGTTTTTACTAAGTATTTTGATAACGTTAGGCACTAAGGTAACCAACTATTTTATAATATAAGACCTATCTATTGTATGGGATGTAATAATATCATTTTATTATATTATACAAATTAAATATTATTTTTTCTGAGAGTGGGGCATATAAACCTGCAAAGTGCAATATATCTACTTCATAAATTTATGATTAAAATGAGTTCCCGCAAAGCGAATCTTCATAGTGAAGTGAATTTCGTAGCTTTTAAAAAGTTTGCGACATCATACAGCAAGCGTGATGATGTCTTCGAATAAATTGCTTGACCAAATAAGCCTCAATTTTTTCATTCACCTGCTTTTTATTATATATCTTTTAACTTCAGCACACTAGAGTGCATAGCAGTCTTTAGTCTTGGGTAATAGATATTTACTCCTGGGAAATTCCCATTGAATAAAATAGATCGATAAAATCTATGATCGATCGTGTTAAATGTTGTTTTTCTTGTTTGCAGATTTGCAAATTTTAAAAGCTCAATTTAGACACTATTCGACATCTGTAGCTTACTTCCGTTTATTAGAATGTGTATTAAGCTGCATGCAATGTGATTATCGAAAAAAAGCTATTTTGAAAAAAACTGAGAGTCCCTCCCGGATAGCATAGAGATTATTGCGTGCGCCTCGGAATCCAGGAAATGCAAGTTCGATTTTACATATTTGCCGAATTTTTAATGATCCAAACATGCAGGACCAGATGCTTATCGGATGGAGCAATTATCTGACAAATAACTCTCGTAAAAATAATCAATCAAAACACTCAACACATTTCTTCCATATACTCCACTTTCGGAGTGGATATTTTCACACTTTGTAGATCTATATGCTCGATTTTGGGAAAGAGCATGGTGTATAAGTATGACCATTTTTAATATTTTGCTGTTTCCTGGCAAAAATTATAGTCTGGTTTAACAACTACAGATGTGTGATATAAGCGTACCTAACCAGAATGGTATCAGAAATACATCGTCCAATTACATTTCGTTCAACATGTATTTTATTCATCGGCCATTTGCCTAACGTTAGATGCCAACGACCAGCTACCAGTAGCACAAAGTATCTTGCCAATAAATATGCCATACACTCCTATCTATATAATACTAGCATTATTCAACTAGAAATTCACAGGCAAGCGCTATTTCTATGGAATTTCTTTGTATATCATGATATTTATAAAGTTCCTCACACACGGACAATTACTTACGGCTGATGGGACAGCAAAATGCAGTTGTGAATTTATGCTATCTATAGGATTTATAATGTCGTATTTTCAACCGACACCTTATAGCTCAACAGTTAATTTAACAGTTAATAATTTCATAAAATAGTATTTTATGTATTGAATGTACCATTTTTTAATTGTAGAAACCATCCAACCCTCACAATTCCTTATTGTATGTAGCTGTATTATCATTATTTTTTAGTTTTTGATAATACCACATTAAGCATCATGCTTTTAAACTTCTATTTAAAAAAATGAATTTCATTGGATAATAACCTTGAGAAATTGGCTGAAAAATACTCATCGTGAAGTGCATTTTGCAGGATAAGTCTTAACCATTGGTTAGTATAGACGTACATAAATACGTACGTATGTATAGTCGCCTTGTTTTCAAAGCCATTCTTTTAATATAAATACTAGATAAATCTATCAATGATTTATAGTAGTCATTAGAATTATATCATTTATTTTTAGGCTGGAAAAAAAAGTAGTAAAAAAAGAGCATTGAAAAAATTCCGTATGCTCTTACGATACTTATTATGTTTTCTATAGAAATAAAAGATTATTTTTATTCCTGTTCACATAAATACATACAGTCTTTTGTTTTCAAATTTGATCTCAAGTGCTCCTTTCATTCCGAAATGGGAGTGGCCATATATGGCAAAGTTATACAAAATCTTAGCAGTTTGGAATTTTCAGTTCAGTTTGTTCCTTGATTGGAAAATGATGAGAATTGTTTACAAATTGGCATATGTGATTTGATCGATTTTATAATATTTTTTGAATTGAAAGCAGTCAAACATTTTAATATTGTTACGTTTTAATGAAAGGGTTAATTTTATTACGATAAATATAATGCCAATGTCTGTTTTTTGTAACAGGTTATATATTGATTGTGTTTTAAAAATATACTTAATAATTGTCCGGAGATTAGAAAGGTATTAAATTTATATAAAATAAGAAGTTGTTTTAGTATGAAAATAGATGACGAATGAATTTAGATTTAAATATTGGAAGTAAAGTTTTTCCGATTTTGAAAAATTATTTTATTTAGAAAACGTTTTTACTTTTTTTGCGAAATTTAAATATACACATGATTTTCAACTATCAAACGTTTACGTTTTATTCATTTGTTTTATTTTAAAACCGCGAGAAAGATAAGACAAGGCGTCCAAAACGTTTTAAAA
Organism: Rhyacophila evoluta; assembly: GCA_022683975.1. Classification (NCBI taxonomy): domain Eukaryota; kingdom Metazoa; phylum Arthropoda; class Insecta; order Trichoptera; family Rhyacophilidae; genus Rhyacophila; species Rhyacophila evoluta. The sequence continues at coordinate 3,238 of JAGVSQ010007940.1, forward strand.
ATACCTTTTGGTCTCAACGAATGCAAATGTTCTTATTTCTTTATTTTTCTACCAAGGGACATGGCAGCTGTCCAAAACGCGTTCTATAAACGACCACAATACAATTGTATTTACACATTACAAAATGACAATAATATTAATTTTGAACACACCAGCAGACCCACAAAAACATTTCATATTAAACTTATACTACATGTGGTTATTTGGAAATCTTGTATATATGAAACGAAGTTTATTATACAAAGAAATCTTAAGGCGTATTTTTATAAATACCTCGTATATGGTTAATATTGAATCATACAAAAACAATTTGAAAATCAGTATCTCAGACTTAAGGAGGTTTTAAAAAATTCAATAATGCAGGACAAGACGAGAAAAATTGCATATTGTGGACATCCATATACTCCGTAATAATACCGGTTTTACAGTTGTTGGAAACCGATATTATTATATACATGACGTTATCAGAGAATCGGTTAAAATGTATGATATCATAATAAATATTATTTAATATGTATAAAAGGAAAAGACAAAAAAAACATCAACTAGTATTTCATAAATAATTTTTAAAATTCTATATTCTATTTAAGTAGTGTGAATTCAAGGAATAATTTTATTACAGTGGCCATTTGTTCAGCGGTAAATTTTCGACAGTAAATGTGTCTACGATCAGCATTTCGATGGGATTATAATGCAATATTCGCATTTTACTTTCTTCATAGTAAAAACAATTGTAAATCTTTCGCAATATGTCTCGTTAAAATTAAATTATTTTATTTTGTTGGTTGAAAACACGGCTTAAATAAATCATATGTAAATAAACTGCAGACGTATTTAAATTCGTACTGATTACTGCAATAGCAATATAAAAAAAGATAAGCTATGAGCTAGATACATGAATCGAAGATGCTTTAAAATAATGCCAGATTGTCATGGCTTTTGATTTCATATCTGCAAATATAATAACACATATAAACAATTACATTTCCCCCCCCCCCCCGGTAGGTAAGAGAATAGCATGCGCGCTTAATATCTGAGGTTGTGAGTTCGAATTCCACAGCTACTCGGTCTTAAAAAATCAAAAATGCACGACTGAATGCCTTTTGAGTTGACCAATAGTTTGGCAACAATGTCTTCATACTCCAAATGAATCTATATAATGTAAAAGAATTGAATAAGTTATCCTCTATAATCCATCTGTCAGAAGCCAATCGTTTAAGCTACTAGTTGTTGAATACTAAATATTCGTATTTTCAGATCCAACTATAAGGTTCAAGCCCAGTGCCAGTTGATAACGAATAACATGCGATAACTAGACATATAAAATAATATTTATTTAATATATTTTATAATTTTACTTAGCCAAAACATAAATATTCATAAATCTATGATGAAAATTCTTTCTTCTCTCCATATTTTAATATTGATAACATTTTAACAATATACATATTATGTAGGAAAGATCAGTTATTTCAGTATAGTTTTTGTGAATTATGATTATTTATCTTTTCTAAAATCATAGTAAATATTTTATAGCGAATAAAATTAAATTTATTTAACAATTTCGATAGTCATAAAGTGTAATGATTAATTTTAATGATTTTTATACTAATTATTAGTATAGAAATCATACAGATTGTAGTACAGGCCAACGATGATTTTGTGAATTGCTACTGATATTTTAAAGAACACGTCACGTTCATTATGCAGATGCACATCTGCATAAATAGTTTAAATATATTGGAAGTGATGGAGTGAAAAACAAGTTTCATTAATTCATATTACTGTGAATCTCATGTTATTCCGGTGTACACCTATAAATTGTTCATACAAATAAGGCCTGAATATGGCAAAAGGATTCACTTAGAAGTTTTAAAATTTCAAATAGTTTCAAACAAGAATGTTTTTTTACTAATTTATTAGAAGTAATGTGACACAATAAAGCTGTCATTTAAATATCAAATGTGTGTCACAAAGAATGTGGCATGCCGTTTAAATGCTCACAGTAATGTCAAAATTTAAATAACACAAGTCATAAACTTTGTCAACTACTGACATATTAAGAGCTTTCTATTTTGTCTGGCTGAAAATTATTTCAATTCGAGCTTTTGTCATTATAATGATGAACTATTAATAGTCTGACTGAAAGACTTGAAAAACATACTAATTTTCTATTTGCCGTAAGAAATTGCATTTAAAACATAGCTAAAATATTTAAAAATCTGAATTAGCTTTTGCTCTTTTAACTTCATGTTAACATAAAAATGATTTTTTTGTTATTTAGTAAACAAGAAATTAAATGTCATGTATAAACTTGCTTGATCATCAATTTATTGATACATTTTTTTCAGAAACAGAATACTGTTTCATACAGCAAAGTCCTGCACCATGTCGTTTTCTATAAATCGAATTGTTCAGAAATAATATTTTGTAATTTATTAATTCGCTTGCATTCGGAAATGTATATAACAACAAAGTAACTATATCAGGTTTATTTTTTGTGTCACTTTTTGCAAAAGCTCTGGCGCTTCATTCAATATATACTTGTTTATTTAAGGATATTTTATGGTCTCTATTTCTGAAGCGAACATGGTTTTATAATATTTAGTTTTCTCTAGTTTTGGGTGGTAATAATAATAGCTAACCTAATATGAAATTGATTTTTAAAATCTGTTCAATCGTTTTGTAATGATTTATATCCGTGAAATAAACCGGAAAATAATTTTATTTTAATAAAGTTATTCGTGGTTATTGTTATTTCTAACGCACCTATGATTCGAGGTAGTAATGGGTTAGCTATTTTATTTTATATATCATATGTTACCGTTACTGCGAAATTCTGATAATGCATTTATTAACTAGTCAGTATCCACTTTTAGTTGAAGCTTAAATTACTTATCATGAGATGGATATTTATATATATTTTGATTCTTGAATTAAAATTGAAAGCTTGATGAAAAACACACGTACAGCTTTCTTAATTGTAGCATTGTATGACTTTGCTAAAATAAAGTTGACACGATGTTCTATTTTGTTAATATTTTTTTCTACCAGGTTCGCTCCAAAGTGAAGCATATGGATTTACACAGTGTGAAGATATCCACTCGGAAAGACGAGGATATGGATCTTCGCAATGTGAAGACATCCTGACAGATTATAAAACGCGAAGTACTTGTCAAAGTTGTTTAATCCAATGGGCTTCCAAGTCTTGGTTTTCGTCTGGATTTTGAAGAAATCCGACAGATGTGGGAATCGAACTAACATTTCACGACATTGTGGTGCGTATGCTAAGCAATACCCTACCATAAAAACATTGTATAAACATTAAGGTAAGGTTAGGTTAGGTTAAAAATATCTTACACACCGTCAATATTACAGGAACACGTTACTTGATTTGTTAGTTTAAGTATCTTTAAGTTCTCTTATCAAATACGTATGTTTATAAAACATGCACAAATTATATGTTGATGCAAAAATGTGCCAATGATATATGAGATTACAAAGAATAAAAATAAGCTTGCAAAGAATAAAAATAAACTTGCAAAGTGACTTAAACCAAAAAATCGAGTTACGTGCTCTTGCAATATTGACGACGATATAATGAGATATTGTTTCCATAACCTAACCTTACCTTAATAATACCAATGGCTGAATGGTAGCGTATTGATTAGCATGCGCACCTCGAATTCATGGAATGTTAGGCTCGATACCCACATCTGTCGGATTTTTTGAAAATATACTCGAAATCCAAAACTTGAAGCCCATTTAATTAAACAATTGTTTGACAAGCAATTCTCGTGTAAAATAATCTGTCCAGAAATGTCTTCACATTGCGAAGATTTATTTACTCCTCTTTCGGAGTAGATCACACAATGTAGATACGTATGTACTTTAATTGATCATTTGACAGTGCATACACTGACTAGTTCATATATTTACTATCGTATTATGTGTATACGATCAAATTGAGTTTGTAATTAATAATATTCACGGCAACAAATAATATCACACGTCGTAATTACCATTTTAACTGTCAAACAGGTGAGAATTCAAATTGTCGATTGCAAATCTCAAATATCGTTATTGGCTTTCAAATAATTAATTCTGGTTTTGATAGACTTTCTGTATTAAGCGATACGTTATCACGTGTGTTGATGTATAATTGCGTATCGCTTATTTTGTAACAAATCACATTCGCTGTCACGGTGGCTGAGTTATTATATTAACAACTGTTAATCACTCACCAACAGATTTGCGGAATCAAATCTCGTATCAGAATTAAAGTTCACTTATACCGTTTCTTCTTTTGAAGTAAAGCATGTCAACTGTAAAAAGAAAAAAAACCTTCAGTTTTTACAAAATATATTTTTGATAATCACAATATATAAAACTTAATACTTGTTCTGTCAAGAAAATGTAAGCTGCAGATGACGAATTAGTTAGTTTTTCAATTTGAAAATATTTTCGGCCAGGAAAAAGGACTTCTATCATATCAATTATTGGGTTTCCTTAAACAATTGAAACAAAACCCCGGTAGCGTAGCTAGTAGCGTGCGTGCCTAGCAATCTGGGGGATACGGGTTCGATTCCTCATCTGTCTAATTTCAAAAATCCAAAAATGCAGGACTGGGTGCCTATTGGGTTGAGAAATTTTCTGACAAACAATTCTCGTAAAAAATAATCTGTCAAGACGTCTTCATATTCCGGAGATCCATATACTCCACTTTCGGAGTGGATATCTTCACACTGTGACGATCCATACAATTCTACAACTAAGACAACTGTACGTTTATTTCATATCAAGTGTTCGATTTTAATTCAAAAACCAAAATAAATATAAATATTTATCTCATAATTATTTTTTTAAATCATACAATTATCAATAAGATCTATCAGATCTATTCAGATCAACAATTCAATCCTTGAAAAATTACAATAATATAGCTTTTATTTATTGAACTACTCAATGAGGGCTATAAATATATGAGATATTGTAAACAATGATCAGAGAATTAAAACCAAAACTCGTTTTAATTTCAAAATTATAATTTTTTCCCGAAATTTTGAAATGTCTAACTAAAAATCATTTATTTCTCGAAATATACAAATTACGCCAGTAAAGTGAGATGTTTATGTTAGAACAGCATTTTGAGCATGAAACAAATGTAATATAAGGTAATTTACACGGATGGCACTCGCTGTATCGAAATAGTTTTAAATGTCGCAAATATACTACACCATGCAGTAAAGGGTTATTATAATACAATTCAGTTTTTGTGAATTATTTTTGCCATCGGTATGGTTAAAATTAATTGTAGGTAAGTATTGAAGCTTGAATCCTTTTCGTACAAACGAAGCAACCAACCTTAAATAGACGTCGTTGTGCCTCCTGTAAAAGTTTTTCTGTATTGGTTACGTCTTTTTTCCTTACTGCAGTCGATATAGAACATTACCATCTAAATTCTTATCTTGATACATTATTTTTAAGATTATATCTGTCAGGCACTCACTCAATGAGTAAGCTAATTTTCATTATTTTTTAAATATAATTTATCATAGCACAGCACGACATGAATATAAACGATAACTGCAAACGCCGTCTCATAAAAACATCGGCTACTAATATAAAATATATGGATTACTTATCAGAAAAGCTTTCAGATTAATTAAAAAAAATATTAGTTGAATATAATGGCATCTTGGTGTAAAAAAGCTTTATAATAAGTCTAATTTGAAATACGTCTTGTTTGGATACGATTTTTTCGTTTTGTACACGTCAAATACGTCGTATACGACTCACCCGTGAGTCGAGATGATTTCACTTACTAAACGTGCAATTTTCTAGATCTGAAAAACGGTTTCGACATAAACTCATTAACTCATTAGCGTATTAATGCATACGTATGACACATATGATAAGCAAGGTCACGAAACACATATGTGAGTCAAACTTTGTAGGTCAAATTATTTTTCTTGCATGTTTTAATATCTCGAAAATCTCCGGCGTACAGGGGAAGATCATACACGTCGCGACCGGCAGTTAAACAGTTAATTTTTTCCACTTCTACGCTAAGCAGTGCTTAAATTATTTTACAGAACCCATCAATGTATAATGTACCAATAACAATAGCTTTTTTTTCATTAATACGGATTAAATAATTTTCTTTTATTTCTTATGTGAAAATTTCGTTTGGTATAAGTCCAACGAAATGGAAAGGATTATGGACGTATACTGAAGTTCCACTGTATTTAATTTGTAAAGAATTATTTTTCATAACCCATTCCACGGCACTGACAAAACTGCTGCTAACAATGTGGGGCATTTCGAGATAAACAATAAAAATTTCGTCTATTTAAATAAATAAGAAACCTCATAAACAAAACTCTTTGATGGTAAAGATCGCTGATATTTTTATTCATTTGATTTAGTTTTGTTAGGTAATTTACAAACAAAAAACTGACACATGTGTATTTTAATTTACGCTGAAACATGACAGTTTCGGTTACTATGAAATTATTTTAATTTATCGCCATTATGAAAATTAAAAAAACATTTTCACAATTCTCTGACCTTGAACACCTACGCACATATGACATATTTTATGCCAAATAATTACATGCTGCACACAAATTAATTTAAATTTTAAAAAAATGATAGAAAAAATAACGCACCCAATCAATTACCTTGAAAATTATATGTGAGCTTATATGTACTAGAAGTTTTTATATTGTATATTGGTCATTTTGAATGGTATTAAAAAGTATTTTTAATTTTTTTTCTTCTAATATACTATAAAAAAACTGCGTTATTACCAGCTTTAAGCTTGTGGCTATCGTGAAACCTTGGAATATCAGTTACTTTTTTACGAGTATTTTACAAAACGAGCAAAAAATTTAACTTGATAAGCGAGTAGACTCTTGCAATACGAGCTTCTTTGGAGAAATATGGCAAAAAGGAAGACATACATGACAGCACAAAAGGATCCAATAATGACTTGATAAACGAGCCAGCTCTTGGAATACGAGCCTTGGAGCCATCTTTTCAAAAATATATCAGAAAATAATATACATTACAGTAAAAGAAAATGCAATAGTTCATCACAAGCCCATGAAACATCGTCTCACCACTGCTAATGCAAGCGATGATTTCACAAGCTTCGACTTCGAATAAAATGTGCAGAATCTTAAAGTTACGTAGACGTCCAATAACAACGTCACTTATATATTTTTCATTGAGCAGATCAACGAGGTACTTTAAAAAAACACAGCAGAAACAATGCACTATAACCCTCCTAAGTAGTCCTGCATCATAACCCTCCTCTTCCATAGCCTTGATTAAATTAAATTTGTAAATTTATTAATATAATATGTATCGTATGTTTAACAATATCGACTATGAAGAGGAAAAAGATAGGTTAACTTTTACATTTTTCAAAATGGTTTTTATTCAATAATCACAATGTATAACAACATAATACACGTTCTATTAAAAAGATGTAAGGTTTTAACCTTTTTTAACCGTTTTAATGCCGATTTTATCTAAATTTAGCTTTTAATTTTGAAGAAAGGATGCTTTATGAAATTTACGACCAGAAAAAAGCTTCCGCCTAATCAATTTATTTTTTTAAATAACTTTAAAAATTAATATCATATTGAGTAAATAAAACACCAATTTTACTTTTCGTGCACTTCAAGGCTGTGTATATGAAATTGACAATTTAAAATCGTTTTTTATGCCTCCTGTAAAAATTGTTCTATGCGGGTTACGTTACGGATATATGTACTTTCATAAATATATGTACATATTCTGTCTAAATACTTTTGGCCTATCGAACGAATCATCTCATTTTTTTCATTATTTATTATGAAGAAATTCGCATTGTTTTACAAGTGCTTTAGATTACGAACACATCGCCGAAATGAATTATGCTCGTAAACCAAGTGTCTACCGTGTATATGTTGTATAATATATATATTGCACAATAGGAACTTATGATTAATATTATTTTTGAGAAACAATAGTACTAATTTACAAAAGCATATCTTTACTAGTTTTATTTTACTTACAAAACTACTTTTAAATTATTACGTATTTAATTTATTTATTTTTATTCAAAATTTTCTGTTAAAGTTTCAAGGTGAAATGAACATTTATAAATAAATTCATTTTACATGGCAGACATTTTCTAAATTCCGATTTATTTGAATTAAAAAATATAATTTTATTAAAATGTAATATCCCGTATAGTCAACATGTCTGCTAAAACAAAATATTACACTATTAAATTAGAATAAACTATTTTACCAAAGCAAATATGCGTCGAAGTGTCATTGCCATAAATATTTCATTCGCAATTAATTTATTGAACGATTATACACGCCTTAATGACAAATTTATCATTTTTTATTCAAATCAAAAATCTAGTATTTTTCTATTTATTTTTTTATGAAGGGACATTCACAATCTGTAAAATAAAATGAAGCTTATTTTAATTAATAATAAAATTAAATGAAAATGTTTCACTGTAGCTTATTTGAATTAAAAAATATAAAGACATTTATATTTCTCAAAGTTTTACGCCCTTGAAAATTTGTTTTTTTACGGAAATTCCCACACCAAATTTCACAAAATTTTAAAATAAAACTTTTGTATGCTTAAAATTTAAGTAAAAAACGCCTGAATAAGATGTTTAATATATATAATAAGAAATAAATTTTATTATTCGTGGTGCTTTCTTAAAAATCGTAATATAAAATTTAGGCCATCAAAATATTAAAACTATGAATAAAATCGTCTCGACTTTGGCAATCAATATATGAATTAAGCCCCCTTGCATCTTTACAAACGTATATCTCAAGTACGTTGGAAGATTGAGAAAGACACCGCATGTCATAGAACACTTTATCAACAAAAGAAAAATTAGAGTGCTATTGAACTAACTCTTGTCGAGTTTATTAAGAAAATATCTGAATTCACTTAAACACACCTCGCTAGCTTAATTATATATATCCATAAATAAATATCTTAATATGCAGTTTTTGATGTTTTTTTACATCTCTCTACTTTCGAGCATCCAACATTCGCACACCTTTTCAGGAACTAATTATGTGCGTAAGTCGAGGGGCATCTGTGTGTACAAAACACAGAATTTCATTTTTTTTAAATCATGGTAGTGTAACTTAGATAGATAAATAAAGGTGGAAATCTCTCTTAGAGCAAACAAAACTAGTATGATGAATTAATAGTGATGACTCTAATGGGACAATTCATAATGTTTAAGGAAGTCAACTATATTATATTTATTATAGTATTATGAAAATTATTTCTTAAAACAGTAAATGTAATAACAGTCAAAACTTTTTTTTAGTTACAATACGCGTATAAATATTAAAATTCTCTTCAATTTATTTTTGTAACTGTTTTGAAACAAAATATATTTCAATGAAACGTGCTCTGTGATATATAAGCCTGGCAGTTCAAAGCTTAATTTGAGTACTTGTGGAAATTATATTCTTTTTCATTTGTTTTAATCGTACATTATCTAGTTGTAAATACAGAATCCCGGGACGACTGGGATTAAATAAAATTAAAACGAGAAAAAATACGTTCAGAAATAAAAATACTGTGCTGCCACCATATTATGTTACACTTCTCATATCTCATGTCTACGAGTTGTTTTAATTACAATTAATCCTACATGGCAACACCGACTTTCAAAATATCGACTGTTGACAGAAAAAAGCATGTCACCCTGAGTTATTTTAAATAGTTTTTTTTCGATTATCAATAATCTACACAACTTAATACACGTTTTATAAAGAAAATGTATGCAGCAAACGACGAATACTTACCTAAACTTAGCTTTTAATTATGAAAAAAGATGGCCTGTAAATTTTGATGAAAAAATGACTTCTATTACATAATTAATTTTTCTTAAATAATTGACCAGATTGGGTAAAAAAAACACCATAGTTTTCATGCACTTCGTAGTTGTATCTATTTAATGCAATATAATATTTTAACTTAGTCTCAAAATCAATGGACGCTTTTTGTGTCTCCTGTAAAATTTATTTTGTGTGGGTTAAGTTCTTTTTCTTTTCTACAGTATGCATTAAATAAATTTTCATTATTCCAACTCACAACATTCCGTAATCTCTTGTACGTATATTTTTGTCTCTTTTTCTTCATTATTCACCGTCCAACCATTGCCGCTAAGCTGTCTCAGTTTGGTTTTGTTAAACAGCCGACATGTCCTAGTGGCTGTCCAGAACAGGATGCCAATCACATTCTGTGGAAATGTCCAAAAATGTATATAGAGCGGAAAGAGTTACACAAGTCGGTCCAAGCGGCTGTTAGACCCATCGGGCCAGCCAACTTGGTTGCCACAAGGGTGAATTTCATTGCTTTCAAAAATTTTGCGGCATCATACGGCGAGCGTGATGATTTTTTCACATAAATTGCTTGACCAAATAGTCTACATTAGCTTTTTTATCATTGTGTTTTTTTTAACTTCGCCACACTTAAGTGCGTGGCAACCCAAGTCTTGAGTAATTTACATTGACTTCCGGGAAATTCCCGTCGAATAAAGTAGATCGCTTCTCGATATCAGAGCTCCGGGATACGCCTGTTAAAACCAGGTGTAAGAACGGGGCGGGTGGATGGTAGGCACGTCTAACCATCAAAACTTAGTTATCCTGTGAGGATGATATTTGTTATAGTACAACATTGATGAAATACTGCTTATTTGTGTGCAATTCTTTCAAATCTAGCTCTTTGTTTTGTTTTAATATTGATGCGTACAACCTCTTTATTATATTTTTCAGTTTCTCGACATTAAAACAACACGTATTTAAAAATAATTCAAAGACAATATTGTGACAAATCCTCGTGAGAAATTATCTGTCGAACAATTAGAACGGATTTGTTTATTTTAAAATTAACATCTAATACCAACTTAAACAATAAAATTTCATTTAAATATTATTGTATTATCTAGTACAAAAATGTCTTTTTTCATTGTTTTATTTTATATTAACATTTATTCACTTCATACATTGTCAATTACTGAAATTGTTTTCAATATCGTTTTTTATCACATTAGTCACAATCTATTGGGCATCGAGTCCTGAATCCTTGGATTTTGAAAATTCTGCAGCTGCAGGATTTTAATCCGCTATCTCTGAATCTGAAGCACTGATGCTAGGCTCTCGACCTCCGAGGGAAAATAAATAAGTAAAATAAACATTGAAATAATATAATTTTCAAAATTTCAACTGTCAGTATTTTCACGTATATTTACAACATAAAAACTAAGGATGTCAAATGTCTTCACTGTGTAACTCTGCCGCTCTTGCTAATATTGGCATGTATGTCCCTGATAACTACCTAATACATCGGGAACATCAGCTGTTTTTCATTCCTAAATACAGGACTGTCCTGCCAGTAGTCATGCTAATGTGGAGAACAACGGTGATTTTTAACGAGAATGCCTCGGATTTTGATATTTTCCACCAAGGTGAGAGCGAGCTTAGATGGATACTATTATAAACATTATAAGAATAGGGTCTGTCTAACTTACTTGGTAGACATTCTCTTTTTCCTTCTGTATAT
>JAGVSQ010007941.1:0-14846 GCA_022683975.1 Rhyacophila evoluta
GTCGCTAACAGTGATCTCACATATGGAAGATTACCAGTTTTAAATAATTTAGAATGTATGATAATAGCTTAAAATAAAGGAAACATGTTCTAATCGAACTATATGTTCTCAAATTACATAAACAAATATTTCCTTTAATAAATATGTACTATCAACGGTGGTAGAGTGTAAGCAAAGGACTTTTTAAATGTACTATTCTTAATGTCAATAAAAGATTTCAATTTTTTTCACTCAAAAATTTTGGGGTTATTATTTTTAACTAAAAATTTTCTCAACTTAAATGTTTAAAAATATCTCCTCCATAGTGTGGACGTTATCGCATGCGCTTAGCAATCTGGGGAATGAATGCGCGTTTGATTCCCTCATCTTAAAAAAACAACCAAAAATCCAGGACTGGATGCCAATTGGGTTTAGCAATTGTCTGACAAATAATTCTTGTGAAAAATAAACTGTCAAGACGTCGTCACATTACAGAGTTCCATATAGCACTTTCGGAGTAGATATCTTCACATTGTGTAGATCCATATGTTACAATTTGGGAGCGACCATGGGATATAAAAAATGTTTAGTATTAGGTATTTAATAGCAGCGTCAGTATCAGTTTTTAAATTTATGTATATGTAAAAAGTGTGGTGTAATTGGAGTAAGATATAATTATAATACATATAAAGAAAAAGTGCATTCAAATAATAGTTATTAGTTTTAAAAATAGAATGTTATTTTTCGAAAAACGAACAAATAATAGTAAGTTGGTGTGTTGTAAAATGCGGAAAAGTTTCCAGATGCAGAGAAAGTTTATTTAAAGTTGAATCCATTTTCCCTGCGCTACTTTGATTTGATAAGTTCCCGAGATTTTTGTTTGTGGAAGCAACCTGGCGACTGTAAACAAAAGCGCTTTCTTCTCTATATTGAAAAACATTCTGTGTTTATTTCAATGGTATCAAAGGTTTTTCCAATTCTCTTTCAGAGCATTATTCAGTAATGACATCTTATACACCTACTTGACGATGGAAATCCATGGTTTGGCCTATATTATAGAATGTGGAAATGGGATTTATTTTAAGTATTTTTCTTTTGTCATTATATATAAGAAAAATATCGAAGTCTTCTGTACGAATTTAATTTAACATATTTTCAACCTATTAGACATTTATATTATATCATGCATTTAAATACAAACACATGTATTTTAATAGAATTTTACCACGGTCTCTCGAGCGAATAACGAATAGATGGGCTTATCCACTCAGCCACCGAAATACAATTATTTTCATCAAATATCTTTTTAAAAAATAGTTAGCTATTCATATAAAAGTAAAAGACAGCGTTATATATTTCTGATCCATGGGTTGCGAGGTCAATTTTTACTTCGGATTAACTTTTAAAGTTTGCGCAATTGTATATGGCGTAAATGAGGACTATAAATTGAATGTAGTGCTGAGCCAATGTGAAATGATTAATTAGACGAAATATGTTTTCTTAAATCTGATTATGATACTCATATATTATAAAAAAATATTATATGCGTTGAAAATCTATCATCTGAAAAGCCGGCCATTGTCGGAATTGCATAAATTGTAGAAGAAAAAACTTAAACTCATTCTCCTTATATTCTTGGAACTATTCGATTGAAGTAAGGTGCTAATGTTAGAAAACGATTATCTTACCAGAACAGGATGCAGATCAGCGCCATACAGCTCTAGCCATTTTGCTCGATCAAGGAACCCCAACTCTGCAGAGGCTGGAGATTGACCTCTGAAAGTAAAGTAAAATTAGGTATTAAATAAAATATTAACTGCTTCAAATTGTCAACAAAATAGGCTACAGAAAAAAAATGTTTAAATATTACATACATTTTTATCTGATAGATTCCATCATCATATGATCGATTTGATATGAAATTTATATTTTTTTTCGTAAAAAAAAGTCTGTTGTATTAACACAAAATAACGTGCTAGTTATATGATAGAAACTAAAAGATATTGTCAGTTTGAATAAATTCAATGTTCAAAGCACATAATACACAATCTCATACAAAGCAAAATCTCAATATTAGGATAGTAATACTAGCTATAAAACATTCGAAAACTCCTAAAGTTTAAAGTTCAACGCAAGAATTGCTACAAAATACATTAGTTTAAACATAAGAGTCGGATATAATAGATGGACAAGACTACCACAATAACACTTTGAACAAACACGATCGGAGACGTATACTAAAAGAAAAAAGGGATGAAAAAGTTCTTAGTGCTTAGCATCGAGAAAATGGCTCGTCTATTTGAGCCGAGGAAAAAACTGCCCTCTGTTTTTCACATCCTTCCGTCTAGCAGCAGGCGCCCGGAAGGGGGAGGGAGAGACGCCCGGATGTGCCTTGTCTAGTGCGGCGATCATGAAATATTTCTTATGGGGTACCACCCTTTCTCTGTATTCTATGAGGTGGTTCTCTATTCGCGCAATGTACGAATCAATCTTCGGTGATCGAATAATTGTTTATAGTTTATTTATAATTTTAAACAATATCCAAATATCAAATCGTATAAAGATGTTTTCTCATATGAATTCTAAAACAATGATCTACCTAAGAAATAACTATATGTAGTGGATAAGTCTTCACAGTGTGAAGATCTATATACTATATCATTATGAAGTGCCTGTTTACACACTGGTCCATAATGTTCCATTATCTTGAGATCCATAATGTTTCATTTACGGAAAGAACATGATACACAAATAGATCGGAAAAACAGTTATAAAGTGATCTTTTGCATGTCACTCTTTTTTGTTTTCAAAATAGCTAGAAAACTGTTCATATATAAAAAACGTTCAAAAACAAATATATGTAGAAAGGAAGTCATTCAAAAGAATTAATTATTGCTTATAAAAGCGCCACAAGGAATATTTAATTACAAGGTTTACTACTTTAATTTAGGGCTTAGCCAACAATCATATTGATACGTGAGATAGCCGATAATTATATTACAGGTTCAAATAGGTAATAATTCAGTTTGTATTGATAAGTATGGCATAAAGTAAGATGTGTATGTCGTTATTCCAGCCCAGATTTTACATTTCGGCATCACATCTGCTGAAGGTCACATTAGGTTACCATACAATATTTTCCACCGTCCAATAAATATTTAATAAAATGTTATTTTACTTGATGCATTGCTTTAACACGAACCAACATCTAATATCAGTAGACTAACCCCACAGACCATAAGCAGCATATCCGGTGGGTCCATGGGTGATAATAATATACACGTATTTATACGGTATATATGCAGCATATTTATTAATCTGTTAATATATCTCCAAATCATCTACTTCACACATAATATTATGAAAGAACTTGTGATAAAAACAATCAATATTTAATCGAAATATTTTAGTAAAAGTTTGATAATAATAAAGAAATGATTAACAAATTTAATTTTGAATGTGTTTTCAAAATGTATAATATTATTTAATAAGTATGCACGGTGAAAATTTTACGTAAAATACGAATGGCGAAATATTAAACGCTAAATTTTGAAACGAACGCAATTTTATGAAAGTGTCAGAGGTATTGTGTGTAACTTTTCTTATCTAGGTGAATTATTGTAATGGAGTTTGTAGATAGAGGCATGTTTCCGGGATAATCCAAGTTAATTTCTTTGAAAACACCTGAAGGAGGGAAATAAAACTCCCGCCTTCAACTAGTGTACAGAACTGGGTAATAAATCATTGTCTTACTTGCATTTTTCCAACATGAATAATATGTTGTAGGTAAATGGAAGATGCATGCATTCACGTAGAGGCATATCAGTAACTATCATTTGAGTATATTATCTTGTACGAGATGCATTAGTTTTGTAGTAGGACCAAAATAAATATTCTTAAATTGAAAGTTATATAGCTTTGTTTATTTGAATTATATTTTAGTATGAATTATAATTATTGAGAAGAAATCTGTAATATGCGAGGTACGTTAATTGCTGATACCAGTCGTAAAGGTGGTGTTCTTGAAAACGATTGTATTATCATACGCTGTACCTCGATAAATTTTCTCACTGATATCATGAAGATGTCGAATACCCATTTCACGGTTCAATACGCTCTACTTGTTGGTCATCACTTTCTTCGCTAGTTCTATATACTATGGATTATCTAAACAACAACGTCTTTGAGTCATAATTTACGAAATTACGTTAATATCCTCGTAAGATCCATATACATCGTTCGTTCAATCATCTACTCGTGTGTCATGTCTTGGATAGATTCATTTCGAGCTGATAATGTTCATGTTTAGAATGGACAAACACTGGGTCTACATATATTTTATTACGTGTACTATTTGTTAATCTTGTTGCTAGACGAGCCTGGTTCAAGAATTCAATATGTATTACTAGTATACATATATCAAATTGTATATTGATAATGCCATTAATCTGAAAAACAATTTTCGGATAATCAATCATATTTATTTGTCGTCGTAAAATGTTAATGAACTTGAATTTCCTAAGAACTTCGTTCGTGGAATATTATTATCATAGATTTTGAGTTCGTACAATATACACGATAAAGTTAAAATTAGAAATAAAGCCTAGGACGTACGTTTTTTTGATTTAGTGATATTATAACAATAAAGTTAGCAAAAAAAAACACACAATAAGAGAATTAAGCGAAGTAAATATATTATTCATACACTTCCCACAGCCCGCTATTGTTCAAAGATATCTCACGAAATTTAAACATCTATCTTCATTACGGTAAGATTAATTATTGTAGTAAAAGATGTGCGAACAAAGAAGCGAGGAAATGAATAAACGTTAACTTAAAACAAGTTTGAATTGTATAATTTATTTCCGTAAATATATGTTGGGAATCATTGCTTCGTTATTCTACCGAACTACAGAAATTAATTAGTTCATTACCAGTCTTTACTCTCTACAACTTATGATTATAACATTTATTATACACCGTGTAGATTTTTCAGAAATTTCGTTGCTGGCATTATATTTCCGCAAAAATATTATTGGTAAATAAATGTTATTACGTAGACACTTAATAATATTAAGCTTTCAAAAAAAAATGAAACTGTGAAAGATCTCTTTAGTCCCATATTGGCTTACAGGTCAGAATGAAAACTTTTATTAAACATATTTACCAGTGAAAATAAGATCTTGACAAAAGCCTTCGAAGCTTTATGGAGTGAGTGACTTTTTTAGGTAGATTGTACCTCAAAAAATGAACACCCAACTACACAAAGACTAACTTTCATGCACTAGTTCAGAAAAAAAGGGTCTATAAATCAAAATTTTGACAGTTGAACTTTGTGGGAACACAGTATCCTTGAAAGTAAGGTAATAGAATAGAAACGAGAGTGAAGACATTTCCCGAAAGAAGTACAGACTGATATTGAGTTATTTTTTTTTTATCAGCATTGGTGATAAATGACGAAGAGTTTAAATCTATAACAGCATTCTGATTTTGGTAATTTTGATATATTTCAAGAGATTATTTTTGTAGGAGTTAGACATCATGCATTTCTTTAACCCAGTCTGGTCATCTGCATTTAAATACACATCAAAATATGTGAAGTTTTAGAAAACAATGATATTCGAAACAGCGAGTCCGCTTGTGTGAAACATATGGATCTACGCAGTGTGAAGATATTTGCTCTGAAATTGGAATATATGGATCTCCGTAATGTGAAAACATGTCTTGACAGATTATTTTTCACAAGAATTGGTAGCCAGATAAACGTTCAACGCAATGGGCATCCAGTCCTACATTTTTTGATTTTTTTAAATCCGACAAATGTGGAAATCAAACTCGCATTCCCCACATTGTGAGGCAAATACGCCAACTTCTACACTACCGGGGTGATAGTAAAATCAGCGAAGTAAATACGTAATACTATATGAATAATTGTTATGATTGTGTACCTATTAACATAAAGTGAACAACGACGTTAAAAGAACACAGCTAAAATGTTTGTATCATTGTTCTAAAAATTCATTCAATCAAAAGTTCATTAGTTCATTTAAATTTATACAATGTATTTTGTACTCGACTTCCAACATTCAAACAACAGGTAATTAAATAGCTTTAGTATTGTACAACAATGTTAAATTATTGCATGTTAATATCGTCCCCATTGTAAATGTAAATACCGGGTGTATGGAGTCACCAGGGAATATTGTAACACGAGTTCCCCGTATTCGTCTAAATCCAATTATATTAACGAAGATTAGAAAAAGAAGTCCAGGTATAAATCCACAATAAAGATTGAATCTGACTCGGGGGAGGGGGGGAGATTCGTCCATTATTCAATTAATTAATCCACAGACAAGAAAAGGAGATACGCCGGCCACGGTTTGATTGTTTCCCTAATGTCTACGTTAAAAATCAATTCAATTAGTGGGGTGCACTAGTGATGGGAATACCGACGAAGGTATTTCATTTCCGGACATACAGTAAGTAGTGGTTGCATTCATTGGGATACAGCAGCACTAACGAGAACATATTCCCTGACAGTTCACCCATAATTACAATTTGGACGAGCCCCGGTTCTGTCATATTTTTCAATATTTCACTTTTAAAATACTACATGGTAGACTAAAAGTGTGTATTTTATAAAAAAAAATATGTATTATTAACGATAAGTTACATTTAAAAAAATTTCGTTTAAAACAAAATCATTGAAACCGAATTTAAAAATAAATCTTAGTTCCCCATTAAGATGTAGAAGTTTTCTTTCTAGAGTACCGTTTCGGCCTGTATTTCATCGCATATCCATGTCGCCGGAAACACTTGAGAGGTATATTTTATATGTACTAAACTATATGTATTCGTGTCCAAAATCATTTAGTTCTCACCAATTTAATAAATCACGTTGCATTAAAGAGAAATTAGTTACAATCCTACATTACCGTAATTATCATTCATCACAGTCATTATTTTTAAGTAAATGCCTGGTGAGTAATGATGTAATGACTATAACGTTAGAAAGTCTCAACCTCGATAAGCGATTCTTTGCGTTTGCGATGAAAAATAAGGTTTCTAGTACTAAATTATTTCAATTAATATCTTTTAAAAAAGGTTAATAAAGTTAATATCTGACTTTTCAATGACAAAGTTTTCAAACAAACAAAAAATCCCTTCTCTTTAATAAGGCTTGTTAAAATTCGATCACCAAACAATGCAGTGGCTGAAAACCTAATATTAAAATAATACTATTAAATAATAAACTCGATCAACCTATTCGAGAACTAATCGAGAATTTTATATCGGTTAGTATTGATATTATTAACAAAAGCGAGAAAATTTATTAACACGTACAGAAGTATGCAATATTAATGGATCGTCTATTCACTGTTGAATTAGGTTTGTTTATGAAATAAACGGTATGCTGTGATGAAATATGTACGGGGTATATTTACGGGGGTAAAATGTTGCAAAACCAAACGGAAAAATCACTTGTACAGGCGCTAGACAGCGGCCCTTGGTGCGGTGATGTCAAAGCCCACCGCACAAAGAGGAAATAAACATTAGCCCGCGCTTGGCGTGAAAAAACGCGCGGGAATTGGAAATAGATTGAAAATGCGCAAGCGTGAATCTGTCGGTGTTGCCAGTGTGTAGGTGCGCATTTTCTGAGATTTAAAATGCGTCGATTGTAATTCTTTTGTTGGCCATTTGAATTTATTAATTGACATTTATAATTAAATTTTATGGGGGGAAATAATTATTATTTTAGATTACTAACGCCATGAATAAAGACACATTTGTATTTATATTGAAAATATAAAACATTTTTGTTTGTAATTACTATTGTTATTAATATACATAATACATATAATATACTTCCAGAAAAAAACTTCGAAATCTTTATGGGAATAAAATCTTTATAATTAAGTTTCTGACGTTGGTTTGACTGTAATTATAAAGAAATTGAGAATCACTTAATTTATTATAATTTCATTGATCTATGTATACAGAAGGTATAAAAAATAATCGAACAAATAAAATAAAATTATTTCATTCACATATTTGTGTTTATTCGTTTGCGGTCGAATTATTTCGGGTACCATCATAGCACACAATAAAAAAAGGGAAATGAAAGAAAATGATCACGTATGTAGAGTGCATAAATATTTCTACTCGTTTTTTTAATATTATGAAAATTATTGAAAACGTGAACAATATTTATTATACATTTGAAGAAAAAATCGATAAAAAAATTTGTGGCTTTTTTTTTTTTAAAGTGGAGATAATATTATAGATTAAATTAATTTTTGAGACTATTTTTGCAAAATGAAAAAAAAACACTAGTTATTTCGATATTGTTTAATTTACTTACGCCATAGTTCTGTGGATTTCAGCGGCTCTGGCTTCCAAAGCTGTCGTTTGACCTGGCTGCATTCTGAATTCTGAAACATATCCCGGTGGATGCCGTCTTGGATCGTAGTCGCCAAGTTCCGCTAGAAAAAACAGAAAAATATAATCAATACTTTAATATAAAAATAAAAAATCACGTACATAGATTTTTTCAAGAGTGACCGTCAGCCAATCAAATATTTTTACGCAGCTTTCAAGTTAGAATCCGAAAACTTTGATTCCAAACTATAAACGTTTGCATGCCTTTTTTAATTAGTTATATCAAGAATAAATACCTAAGCAATCAATTGTAAACATTTTATTATAAAAAACTTCTAAGATCTCATATTTATTTGTACGGCGATCTCAGTCATAAAGCTGCATTTAGTGTAAAGTAAATTCAAGTAAAACTGTGATATACATGTATGTTGCATCAGTAGTTTTGGAGATTTTAGACACTCGGAATATTTTAAAAAAAGGGGAGTACAGACTAAAATCATAAAGGTCATCAACAATTGTTAACTCGTTTGAACAAGTGAGCTTTGCAAGCCAACTTATGTTTTTATTTAATCTACAGAATATTAGTGTTCTAACTGAAAGCTTCTAATGAGGTTAATAACTCACATAAAATGAGAGATTTTGTAATGAATTTGGAAAATTGAAATCACAAAATATTCACCATCTCAAAACTATTCATTTGTTAGCAAGTGATTATGTATTATTCAAATAAAATATAAAAATCTACCTATACTATGTCTTAATATTAATTTTTGTATCAGTGTGAGCACTTGTATATGTGTGCACTTGTCATGTGCGCAGTTGTCTGGTTACCGAAGATTCGGATAATTAATATCAGTGATAGTGTGCGTGAATCTTTTACAGTCTAATTTTCTTATGGTAATACAAATGTTATACGCATTGTAGAACTATAGGACACACACACACAAATGGAGACCCTTTACGCCTGTATACAAGACGATAAAGTTTTATGTTTATAAAGATTACCATAAAGTTAACAATATTATTTCAGGCCACGCATTGTTCCGCATAATTGGGAGGGTTTCGAATGTTTCATTTCTTTCACTATTATATTTCCCGGCGGACAATAAAAGCAAAATTGAAATAAATTTGCACATAATAAATAAGTGGTCTGACAATAAAGCTACTAGCTAAGAACGGAAATGCGTCTGCAATGTTATTATAACTCTTTACGCCTCAACAATTATTCTGTACAATTCATTTAATAACCGTAATTTTTAAAATGCATAACGTGGAGAAACGAATGTGAAATTTATAGATTGCTAAAACCATCCGTAAAAGAATGTCCTTACATTATATTGTGTATTTTTACATTTATGTAATAATATCGGGGTGTTGTAGGATGTTGATGTGGTCAAAGGAAACACTCTTACATAATCTGCAATGTTATGATTTATTGAAGTTGAAATATCGGAAGGTTTTTACAGTTGTATTACAATTACAATGTTTTATGTTCGCGGAGACATACGCGTATAGCAGCTGATGGAAACAAACGACGAACGGCGTGATGCTTGCTAGTTGAGTTGTTGATTCAAAGTGAGGAAGGAGAAAGAAAAAGAGCTCGGCCGCGCGCCGCTTCTTAATATAATAGGTTGGTAATATTGCGTATGCTGCGCTTTCGTTGGTTTATAATAATGTTTATATATTGTTTAGAATGTTTGTGACACTCGATGTTGATGATTAACTAAATTCACACTGGATCTATATAATATGGCTAAGATGCAATTAATTTATATAACCGGCTGAATATATTTAATTTATACACGCCACAATAATAATACTTTCATTGAGTATATTTTAAATCAAAACCATTCTTATCCATTAATGAGGTGATAAGAATTATTCATAAAAATTTAAATATAACCATTATTATTGAGCTATTATTTAAGAAAATCATAATAATATAGTATAATGTGCTCATATCGGTTGTTAATAACTACGATATCTAAAAAAATTTGCACTTCAACTAAGGTTTAAGAACTTGTTTTTATTCACGGAGCTTGTTTGAATAGCATTTTATCAATTTAGACATAGTATACATTAAAAAGGTTTGAATACGTGGCGTGTGTATTATTATTTTAAATAATTCTCTTTGCGTTACTTCACATATATGGCGTTGGTAAAATGAAGTCCATTTTTTTCGAAAACTATAATTATGGAATCATCAAAAGAAATAAACATAAAATTAAATTTAAATTGAGGTTATTTACCGTTTTGTAAGAGAATACAGGTATTAGTTGAAAATATATTTCATCAGAAGGGGCCATAAAATGTCAAAATTATTACATCACATTAACATAAAAATTCAGTATGTAACTTTAAACTACAATGAAAAGTAGGACTTTAAGAATTTGAGAGATGATTAATAATATTAAAGCAAAAGCTCGGATTATTATAAAACAGGAAAGTCCATATAACAAGTGCAAAAAGGGTTAAAGCTTGTGAAAGTTTTCTATGAGCAAGTAATAAAAGCTAAGTCCATTTCGTGTTTATATGAAGACTTTGTACCGAGAACTGCGCTGCATAATATTATATTATTATATTCATAAAACAAAAGCGTATACGGTATATTACATATTCGCACAAAGCGCTATCAATGCGCTCGTATATATGGGCTTTAAAGACCCGGAAGTCAAATAATGAACATCTTTGAAAATCAAAATTTTATTCGGGATAGTCCAGACATAAATATGTTACATTGATTGCGTTGTCAGAATCCATATAAATGAATTACGTATGTGAAATACTGAACGTTATTCTGAACAAAATATTTATTGCTGTATTTTAAAGAAAAGCGGATATCGAATGAATGCATTATATCCAGAATTTAAAATTGGTATATCATATATTATGTATCTGTTGTCTATTGCTAAAAGTGGATATGTCAAATATTGTACATCAATCGTGTCGCTTAGGTGGTTGTTTGTGTCTAAACAATGCATTTTAAATCATAAAATGATGGTTATATAATAAAATATATATTATATTGATTAACAGGAATAATTACGCAATTATTTTCTAGCGTAATATTACAGAAGTAATCGATTTAAAGTACTTTCTGATATCAGTAAAAATTGCCAATATCTGACATGAATACTTGTAGCATTGAGCTATAACTAAGGCATACTCAACATTAAACATTTTCGAAGGGTGTACAAGTTAGTATCGATAATCTTCAAAACTCACAATACATATACAATAGACACACACGAACACGCGAAAAATAAATACAAAATGAATATCAGTACTTTGAAAAGTTACACTCATGAAATATTTTCCAAAAATAATAAATAGCTAAAAAAGAAATTACGTTTGGCCGACCGGAGATCGTTAAAGTCAATTAACAGAATGATGACTTAAAAGAACGATTGAAGATTTTCACTGTTTAGCAAAAGAAAAATCGGGCTTGGGTCAAACATAAAAAAGTCGATGACAAAATAAAGAAAAAGAAATATTCGATTATATAATTACGAACATTCAAAGGAAACCCTCGCGAAATTACGTTTAAGAATATATAAATCTGGGAAAGTTTGCGAAAGAAAGAAAATTAATTCGGATTGCAATTAATAATGTTATCGCAGAAATAATAAAATTTTATACAGCCTGTGTAAATTTATGTTTACATTCTGAAATTTCGTGACTAATTTTTTTTTTCAAATCTACTGTATTTAAAAGGAAACTATTTAAAGATATGTTTGGCTCGAAGTATTTAAACATCATGGACTTATGCGTAATTACCATACGGGTGAAAGCCATTAAATTATTAAAGAAAGTAATAATTTAATAATTTTAAAAGTCGAAGGACACGTAGAATTTGTTACTCAACGTGAACAATTGAAGGATTGTATGAGTTTATCTCTATAAATATAAAGTATAACAGAGTGGATTCGATGTAAGAAATTACATTCCGCTAGGAATAAAGAACAATGGCCCCAAAAAATATGGAACCAACAGTAGTCAAAACTATTTAGTTTAGAATACATTTTTACTGACGGGTTTGTGTTGTAAGAGCTTTGATTGAACGTTATAAAATATATCTACAAATACTGACCAACTGTCGGACATGAGAAAACATTTGAATTTTATGTAATGTGCATTGGTGTTATAAAGCTCGATGACAGTTTGTAGGGACGTATGTAGGTGGAAGGTTTCGCTGGTAAAATGAGGATACTTAGTTTGTTTACGAATTAGCGTCACGTGAAGGTTGCAGACCATTAGTGGGTTCATGTCTAATATTTACTTAGTAAGAACTTACTAGTTTCGAGTCGTAAAACATGACAGATGACTAGTAAAATTTAGACACTGTTAATATTTATTTTCCCATGAGGTTGGATTGGTGTTATTGTATTTTGGGGTCTAGATTTACGTGTTAAAATATCAAAAACATTTAATACGTAATATATTTAACTGTAGTATTGCCACTTTTGTGTATTACAATAATATAGTTATATTATTATACAAATTAACAAAATACAAACAATCCAAATTTCGATTATTTGTTGAATATCACTAGGTGAACATTATTTCAGAGGAGATTCTTTCGACACACGAACTTATACAACAATATTTTTGTTATATGTCATCATGTCAAAAATCTATTAATAATAAAATAATTGAGAAGTAATTTAAGTAAACAGAAAAAAAAAATCCCAAATATACTTTATTCCAAAAACTTCAAATGCTCATAAATTATTTGAAATTTTAAATAAATCTCCTTTCGTAAATCAGATCACGCCAAAGCGTATTCTTTAGGTACAAATAGAGCACGAAGTATTATATAATAATTACCTTTTGCCATCCTGCTTTACAAATACTTGCTTCACCTTAAAATGTGTTAGACAAACGAAATTCAAAGCGATCAATTATTCTGCTTTGGTGAAAATTTAAAAAATAACCATTTCCAATATATTGGGGGAAACGTTTTTTGATACTCATATCAAATTGTATTTACAGATACTCGTGACAGCCTATATTAAAAATAGGCTCCATTAAAGTTCAGCTGATATAATAATACATATATAGGTATATATATATATATACACGTTTTATAAAGCACGTTCATATTACAGACGACGTATTACAGAATGATGCTACTACATCCGCTGAATGAAGCATATATATCTGCACGTAATGAAGAGACATTTTTCCAGAAATGAAGTATATATATCTTTGCTATATTATGACATATATTGGGATTTATTTTCATGAGAATTAGTTATCAGTCAATTGCTTAACTCAATGAGTATTGAGTATGTATTAACTATTTTCATCGTAGTTAAACGTATACTGTTGATTCAGTCATTCTAATTATTCTGGTTATATTATAAATGTTATTTATCAAAAAAAAAAAACTACAAAGAACAAAAAACAAATTACAGATGTGGTTGGCAAAGTGATAAATTAGTTAAAATCAAATATTTTTATGGAGACAGTCTCGACAAAAAGTGAACGCACGGTGAGCACAATTTACGGTGTAACGAAGTTAAAAATAATCATTATTATCGACAATCGTTGCAAACTATCATCGACCTTTTAGAGGACTTTGAAAGCTTAATATATTTGCTTTGAAGGGTGCCCACACAGTTGAACAAAAAGTAGATAGTAACAACTTGCAACAATACATACCGCAACCGTTAAAAAGTAGTTGAAACTTTTAGATGTATTAATATTTCAAGGGAGTTTCGGATAAATTTATTAACCCTTTCGTAATAACGCACGCATATTATTTGTATTCATTTACCTGCTATCCCTGTGTAAACTAATATAGGAAAACTTTCGCAATCAATTATGCTCTCAGACTCGGTAAATATTTTAGTATTTTAAAATATCAAACAAACGGCTCGACCATACTCAGGCAGGAACGTTCAAAATGAATTCCCTTTGATGTAGTAACGGGACATGGAGCCTGCGTAATGTTATATTAAATTTATAATTTGAAGTATCTATAGATATGAACAATACCATAGAGATGATTATGAAATGTATAACGATTTATCTTTTTGGAAGTAATTGGATTGGTTATGTTTATACGTGATTATGGAATTAATTAGAAATACAAAAAATCCTCATTAGTCGCAGTGATACATGAAATATGTTTACTCAAGTATTTTTGAAAGTACAATTAATGTCGACAAATTGTAGACAAATCTGAATTTCAACTAATTGAAAATAACACTATTCCTTAAAAATGGTGAATGCATTTTTAAAATACTTGTTTCGTAATATCCTCAATAATAAATTATCAATGTTATTTATGTATTAAATTTAAATTATTTTCCATATTATACCAATAAAGTTTTCTAATATACTCCTTATATAACCGTTTTTTCGATGCATTTTTACTTATTTAACTCCAATATTTAAATAAATAATTAAACGGTCATCTATTTGATTTCCCGGTAGCGTAGTTAGTAGCGTGCGCGCCTAGCGATCCGGGGAATGCGGGTTCG
>JAGVSQ010007942.1:0-14845 GCA_022683975.1 Rhyacophila evoluta
GCCTTTCGGCATCTTCAGGCTACATTATATGTGGGCGGTGAGCGAAAATATAACACACTAGTACACATATACTATAGTACATATACATATACGTGGTCTTATAATTTGTCTAACTAAATCTAAATATCTATATACAAAAACAAATTCTAGTATTCTCATAAATGTAAAAGATTTTTTTTGATCCTAGAGACTGGATAAATAAAACTATCCAAATATATTTATATTATAATATTTAATTCGATTCAATGCATGAGTCCAAGAGTTGAGCAATCAACTCAAGGAAAATTTATTTATGCGAATGTTGCTATTTTTGTGCTTGACAGAATCTTTACTTAAAATGTAACATGATGTTATATTGAAGGAGAACTTTTCAATTATGTACATATTTTAGATAAGTAAATTAAATAATAATTCAAAGCGCTTTACTGAAACAGGATACTTATCCAAAAAGCTCTCATTTATTCGTGTCAATGACCAAAGTGTCAATACGGGATACGGTAGTTGATTTCTAGAATTCATTAAAAACATTTTTATTTACCTGTTTTATTTCATTTGTCCGCCATACAGTCCATCTTTTTAGATCTCGATTTGTATAAAATCGTTCAATTTACGATATTAACGTTAAATTCAATATACCATTAAAAATTGCGAAAAATTAAATAGTATCACCTCCAAAAATGTTTTTTACTAATATATAAACCAGTTTATTGAAAATATTAATATCTAGAGACATGTATTGCATAAATGTTTATTGCGTTGTTGCATTATATTTATACGGATTGTCAAACGTTTTTAGTTAGATTTTCAGTACATCGCGTATTTGTAAGGAAATATAAAATTGAAAAAAATACTAATATTATTTAACGTTTAATTTTTAAATAGTATTGCTTGCAGCTCTATTGAGTTGCGACGATTTGAGAGACGAGCAAGTTCCCCGTGATAGCTTTAATAATTATTTGCTAAAATAATTGGAGTTGAAATAAATGTAAAATTTTGATGTATGAGGTATTGATAATAAGTGGTCGAATTATATTATTACGTCACCAATATGTTTATTGATAACCGTATAGTTTTGTATGTTGCCGTTATTCATTAATAATGATTAATCTCAATAATCAAACCAAAGGAATTTTACTCGATACATCATAAATTCAGGACCGTTTCAAATTTTGTATCATATGAATTCAGCATCTCACATATACTATGAGCGCTATATATGGTTATTTTTAATAAGTTAAAAATTATATAGATAGGCTCAAGTAGTTTCAAGGAAATTTTCCAGGCTTTCTTATTATTGATTTGTAATATTTTAAGTATTGATATTTTTGTAAAAGTTTCATATTCAAGCCCCTCTCCGGGCTGACTTCGAAGCATATTAAGTATCGGTTGACGGTGGCCAGAAAATAGATACTCAATTGTTATGTATTGTAGTCATCGCAACATGAACGGCAGTGATGCTGACAGGGTGGATAAATAAATGGTAATCATTCGAAATAAAACTCATCGATAAAGCGTCGGCCATGTTTGAATCGGTACAAACAGAATTCACGCACCTCGCTGGCTTTTTCATAATGAAATTAACAAATTAATTTTGAATTAGTAAATCTGCAGAGCCTATTGCTGACAGGGTGGATAAATAAATGGTAATCATTCGAAATAAAACTCATCGATAAAGCGTCGGCCATGTTTGAATCGGTACAAACAGAATTCACGCACCTCGCTGGCTTTTTCATAATGAAATTAACAAATTAATTTTGAATTAGTAAATCTGCAGAGCCTATTAATCGAAAAATCTCTATACAAAAAGGATAAATAATTGAAAATTATTCGAATAGTGTCAATCGGAGCAAATACAATTTCATATAATCGGTTTTATTGCGATACAAATAATCAAATTACGGCTTTACAATTTATTTATTTATTTATTCACGCAATTTCAACATGCAAGAGAAATCATTTTTATTAATTCACCCATCAGCTATATCATATAACGCTGCCTAATTCATAGAGTTCACAGGCATGTGACCCAATTCATAAAACATACGTTTTTTTAACTAAATGTAAAAAAATAAGTATTACAATATTAAACGAATTTTGTATATAATTGAATAATTCATTATATCAATAATTACTGTACATTTTCATTTAACATATCGATTACTTAATCTGCAAACCAGCCAATTCCATTTGTGCAAAATGTTCAGGAGCAACAAAAAATTTTAGCTAACATGCTGTGTGTTATTGTATGGAGTTGGCGTCTGTGCGGTAAAATTTTTAAGCTGAATAGAATTACATCAAAATTGGTTTTTTGACCATATGTGGAGTTAGCTGGTTTACAGATTAAGCCTTGTTATGGAAATATATTATTACAGTTGTAGAAAAAAAATGTTTGTACGAATCCCACGATGCTAACTCTGGTAACGTATTTCAATACCGTCTGTAAACTGGATCTGAGCTTTTGCGTTACTTCCCATGTTGCAAAAAGCACAAAATATTAATTCATGGCATTCGCAATATATAATAAATCACAGAAGAGTAGACACAAAAAACATGAAAAATAAATCAACAAGTCTAACAATTGGTTTAACAAAATTAACAAGCAATAAATTATAAAGAGAGATTATTTAAGAGAAAAGAAAATAAAGAGAACCTGTCCAGTGAGTTGACAGATCATATTTTAGAAATTTATAAAACTTCAATATAAATCAAAGAATTGAATCTCTCTCGATATATATAATCGAGACAGATGCAAGTAGTAGTATAATCATGAACTAGTAATAATAAGTAATTACAATGCAAAACAGTATTTTAATGGTTACCATAGTTACGATAAACAGCCAACAAAAAAGTCGTCAGTGTATCGTCTCCATTGGTTACACAGGTGCGCGCAAAGTCTCACAGCAACATCTCCACTGATAGCTACTGATAACGACCGTGTAATGTATTTCGCGGAACGACGACATCCGAAGAATGCATTTCTCTGCTTCATGTACGCTTGCCGCTTTTTTCTCCAAAGGTCACCTTGCGACGTTTGTGCAGATTGTAGTCATGAAGAGAATCCCACAAACTGATACTAACATATCTTTTACATAAATAGTATATCGAGACAAAACAAAAAATACTTGAGAATTGTTTAAAACTGAATTTAAATACTTAATATATCAAAAATTGTAATTATTTTGGTAACACTAGATTGCTTAAGGCAATGTATTGGAATTTGAAGAATTATAGTGCAGTAGAATTTGTGTGAATTTGTTCAGTAGAAGAAAAACTTAAAATTAATTAATCGGTAATATTTGAAATCTGTATACAAATGTAAAATAAACACGGTCGAAAATTACCAATTTGCCGGACAGAATTAAACCTCACCTGGACATAATTCTTTTGCAAGCATTGGACCCAAACGTTTTTTATATTAGTATATCTGATCCAAAAGTGGAACATACGTATCTCAACAATGTGAAGATGACAATTTCAAAAATGCAGTAAATAGATATTCGCAATTCCAAGACTTATTTCAATAGATTTAGTCACAAGAATTAATTATCAGCAGGTTGCTCAACCCTATGGGCATCAAATTATGAGTCTGTAGATATGTTTAAATCCAGCAGATGTCGGAAACAAACCTGTAATTACCAGCTCGAAATTGCGAATGGTAAACATTATAAATTGAATAAAATCATTCATTGACGATCAAATAAAATTCTACCGATTAAATATTACATGAGTTATTAAGAAAAATATGCTTTTTGAGATTATAGTATAAAATTTAGTAGTCCGCTAGAATTGATGGAAAGGTTGGGTTTATAGGTACATTTTTTTCTCATGTGTATGTGCGTATATTTACAATATGGTTATGTTTTTATTCTGCAATGAAAATGTGATTATTTATCGGACGCAATCGAAGAACTAAAATTCCCTGTGTCGTTATATGATTTACTATTTATTTTAACAGTATAGTATTGTGCAATAAATAAATTTCTAGGTTCTGTTATAGCCCCCAGTATTTTTTTTTCACAATAATTTTATTTTATCTAGACAGTGTGAAGTTGTATTATGGTTATTATTAAGAAAGAGGAAGATTCTTTTGGGGAATTATTTTATTTAATTGTTTCATCTTAAATTTAGTGGAAATCTCTGAGCAAAGTTTTGCCCGCGAGGCGTGTCCTGAGTGTCTAGTATATTCGCGCCTATATTTTTTATCGGTACGAATTCGCCGCTAGGAGCGCCACCGGTCGACCAGTTCTCCGTAATCTTTCAGTCGAGTGCTGAATGCGCGGAGCGTTGGTTGTATCGTCAGCTGCGTCCTGTACACAGCCGAAACATTACGCGAGATCGCGATTTCTGAACTCTTGTCCAATACAAATCGATAAAATCAAAACAGTAAAGTTTCATCAATCAGTGTGTTTTAATTTATTTAAAACAAGCCGTTATTGTGATTTATAATATTGTGTTTTTATTAGTTTTTTTTGGTTACTTATAAAAAATAAGATTTCCGAGATCTATTATTATTGTGTTATCTGTGTTTATTTTGTATTTAAGTTCATTTTGCCACGGCTCGATAGCTAACGGACAACACTGAACAATTAATTTGCAAAAAGGTTACCACAGTTAAAAAGGTTTTCCACATTTTTTCCTACAGTTTGTTTATAACTGTCTTTTATCGTCCCGCCCACAAAGCTGTTACATTTGCTGGTTTATCCGGAAAGTAGCCCTCGAAGGCTGTCAATAATAATTATTTTAATGACCCTGTGAATTTTTTAAGAATAAATTTGCAAAAGCCGTTGTGATACATTGTTCACGTGTAGTGTAACTTTTATATTACATTCAAATGCAAATGACAGTTTATTGTATTTTCTTATTGTGAATTGAAAATTGACTTAAATATTTCGGAAGTCGATTTGCGAATATTCGGCATTGTTTGTTGTGTTTAATTATCATTTGTAATTTATCCGCGAGTGTCTTCGGAATTAACCCTTTTGAGTTATTCAAAGAAACTTTGACACTTCGCCGTGTGTCGCAGGCAAAATTCCACCGTCGACCATCATCACGTCGAAGTCTGAACAAACTCGCTCAGATCTGACACAGACCCAAGTAAGTACACCTATATACAACGTGTACCTTTATCCCAAACTTGGGGGAATAATTTCCGGGATTATTTAGACGAAGTTGTTAAATTTGAGCGAATCAGTTCACGAATGAACGCCTGCCCTGGAAAGAGGTAAGATTTCGGCAGATTCGCGTTATTGAATATGAGCCAAGTTGGCAATTATTGTTTTGTCTTTGTATGGGCGACATACTTGTATGAAAACATATCTAGCTGAATTGTTTGATATACATCTCATAACATTACTGGTTATCTGAACTCGACATTTGTCTCTTTGATAAATTGTGACTTATCAACTATGTCAACTATTATTTATATGTTATATTTCTAAATATAAATTTCACACATGTCTCAATTATTTTATTAATAAATACACGTTATTAAACTAACAAACAAAAAATACCGTGTAATATAAGTATCTTTAGATTTAATTTAATATTAATGCCATTCTCAATTTGAATGCATTTTTGCTGATTGGACTGTGTACATGAGATTTTAGATACGATGACGTCATGTAACGACAAGTATTTATAAATATTTTTTTCACACTTTTTAGTCGAAACTGGTGTTAGGTTTCTTCACTTAGTAAAAACAGTATTCTTTTGATGAATAATAAAAGTTGTAGAGAAGTAGTACGACGTAACAATTTTATCATTTCCATAAATAACATTATATTTTATATGATTTAATTATTAATAGTAACGTGTGCATCTATCGTACAATTAATTGTTGAAATAATGTTGGTATTTAAATGATGGTATTTTCAGCTTTCCTCCCTAAGTACCAAAAACATAATAAATATAAAAAATATATCAATTTTCTGGAGAGGCTATTTTCTCTGATGACATAATATTAAAACACTAACTTATTTATTTACAATATATATATATATATGTAAGATGGAAAATAACACATAAATATATACGGATACTTCACTGTCTTTAAGCCTCGTTATACAAATAATATAATTTTATTCAATTTATGCATATTTAATTCAGTTAATTGCAATTTTTACTTGGTAACTATTAATGAATGTTAATATTATTCATAATATCCGTTCAACAGCTTATTTTAAAATTCGCATTATTCTTACTTATTCGTAAAATAAGCTTAAAATATGATCTAAAGAAATAAAGGTTTCAAAACGTGGTTCACGAGCGTCAACACGGATTAAATTGTGCTTTAATTTATTCTTTTTTAAATATAATCTCTAAGGGAAAAGATTTATAAACATTTTTAATGCCACACTAATCTTTCTAACACTGCATAGACGATGATTTTTTTCTGATGTGAAAATTTTGATTAAAAAATCGTATTCAATATATTATATATTAATATAATTTAGATTTCCGCTTAATCTAGACTATAAAAAACGATAAATACACTTTACAAACTTATATTTGATGAGCGATAAATGTTTTTTTAATAAAAGAAGAATGTATGCATAGTACACATACATACATTAATATTTATTAAGTATGTAAACGTGTTAAAATGCATAGAAGATAAAAATGTCATTAAACACATACGCATTCCGAGTTTCTGGAAAAGATAATTTTTCTGTAAAAATTAAGAGATAAAACTTGAATAAAAACAAATAAAGCACCTTATCAATCTCAAATAAAAAACTTAAATTTAACGATAATACATTTCAATTAAAACTCCGTCGATTAAAGATAGTCACGTACTCCATAAATAATACGTGTTTAGCTATATACAAGTTTAAGCCAATTGTCCTATCAACATACTAATATAATATGTACAATATAAAGATTTTCTTACTCAGAATTTTTAAGTTTCTATGTAGGATTTCGTATTTTTACATCTTTAGATTTCATGGATGAAAACTATAATATGGTATAGAACTGAATTAAAACCTAATTCAATACAACGTCCACTATCTGTAGTATTAATTCTTTATTTACGATACATATTATAATTAATACTTTCTTCTTTCTATATGAAATGATAATACATTAATAATTTTATTATGTATATTATATCATTACCAGTGAAAAGATGCAATATATCTTTAGTGTTCCGTGCGAATCTTTACAGTATAAAGTTTCTTTATTTGGAGAGTATATTTTCACGAGCGACCAGTTGTCAACCAATCATCCAGTAGATGTGATATCCACACCCTGCTTCTGAGACAAATCCTTAATATTCATTGATTATGATATTCATAATGATTAAAAACATGTCCACTTACTAAAAATCTGTACCGGCAATAATTTTATTTATTTTTATGTAGAAGTATATTTTCAACATTTTTGACTAGTATATATTATGAAAGAAGTAAAGACCTCTCAGAGTTTTCAATCAATTTTTTCAAATACTTATTAGTGTTGTGAGTTTGAACTCTGAATCACGGAAATGTTAATAAATAAGCAATAAATCAAAATGAGTTCGTATCACATACAGAACATGTGAGCACAACATGAGATCACCTGTCGACAGGTAGCCCCTCCTCAGACGAAATAGCAATGCGAAATATGTTTATTTATTTATAAGATTTACGTGGTACAGACTAAATATGCGATAAACCTTCCAATATATCCAAGTATCATTTAAAAGTGCTAATTCAACAATATTAAGATGTACATAGAGTATGTGATGATACACTAATCGTGCCATGTTTTAATTAATAAAAATCTGTCAAAATACGTCTTTACAATATGGAGATCCGCATAGTTCAATTCTGGAGTAAACATTTTCACTGTGTTCAGATCTATAAGTTCCACTGCTCACTTTGTGCCTGTTTGAGAAAATTTGGACAAATTATTATTATAAATTGAATGTGCTGTTTAATTGTTGACTCTGTTAATATTTATCTAATGTACAAGTTAAATTCGGTGAATCTTATTTAAATCTACGAAAAATGACAATAATAATAATAAATCAATTCAAAATTGTTAATAGTAAAGAAAGTACAAAAGTTGATAAGTAACACTAAATAACAATTCTCTTCCCGTTAGTGCAAAGTTTAGCGTACGCGCCTAGCAATCCGGAGAATGCGGGCTCAATTCCCATATCTGCCGAATTTTAAAAAATCCGAACTGCAGGACTGGATGCCCATTGAGTTGAGCAATTATCTAACAAGCAGTTCACGTGAAACGTAATCTGCCAAGTCATATCTTCACATTGAGAATATCCGCATATGCCACTTTCGGAGCGGACATCTTTCAATTGTTTAAATCTATATGCTTCACTTTGGAAGCGAACATGATTAAACAAAAGTAATAATTACATATTACATTTATAAGTACTGAGCTGCACTCAGTCTTCCATTCGCGTGAAATACGGTCAATTTGAAATAAGATACCAAAATAAGAATAAAAAATGTAAACTTATTTGTGATTAATATTTGTTCGTTCCACGTTGTCGCACCTGCCTGAATTCTATTTTTTCAATTATGATTAATATTTAGATTGAATCACGAAGAATGGTGATTCAAAATTATTTATACAGTGATTATTTGATTCGGATGATTATTGCGAATTATAATAGTTCATTTACCTCATCCCCACGATACTCAGTAGTATTGTAATTGGACATTTAAGATAAGCAGTTGTCTCTAGTCGTAAAAATGTAATAAAATAAGAAAAACGGTCGCTGACGTGGTGGTATCCTTGAATCGACCTCTCGCGCTTGACTTGCCATATTTTGTCTATGGAGGCAGTATAATAAAAAAAAAACCAAGCGTTCTTTATTCAAATATCCGCGAGTGGGCATTTTATTCTCTATGCTAAGAGCAGTTAGTTGAGTGCGGGCGATAAAATTATAGTTTGCTTTATGTTTTAAAAATTAGCAAAGCATGATTTTATTTATTGCACATGGCCCTGTAACTGAGCGTCTAGTATTTTAATGTCATTTCAACAAACCAGTTTTGCAAAACAACACAGCTGAATTCGATAAACAACTTACTATCGGTATGTAACAATAATTTACTTCGCGTATCATTTATATTATCACGTAGAAATTTGATGCATAATGTTCTTAAAAATATTTATAATTTGTAAATTATATTCATAGTCATCGATCGTACATAGTTTTGCGATCCAGATTTCACATGCCCTCATCAAGCTGAATGTATATACATACATACACAGATCGTATGTACGTAAAATATATAATATATACCTATTCGGTATTTTAACTTATATATCGTCACACCACACGAACGAATCATCGATTTTTTGTCACGTATTAATTACTATTAAAATTAGGGCATCAATATATCAATTTTTCTTTGATTACTTGATGTTATTCTATTCAACATCAAAGTATTACAAAATATGTAAGTACACGGATTGTCTCCTCGGTAGCGTAGAAGTAAGCGTGTGCGCCTAGCAATCCGGGGAATGCGGGTTTGATTCCAACATCTGTCGAATTAAAAATAATACACCGGACTGGATACCTTATACTGGATTGGGTTAAACAGTTCTCGTAAAAAGTAAAATATCAAGACTTCACATTGTGGAGATCCGTATACTCCAATTTCGGAGTGGATATATTTAGACTCTGTCGATCCGTATGGTCAACTTTAGGAGCGAACATGGTGTAAAAAAACATGGATTGAGCACGAAGAAATAAATAATATAATTAAATTATTTTAATAATAATTAAAGCTTTTTTGTTTGGTTAATATTTTGTAAATTAGCAAAGCGTGATTCTAGTGGCCGCGATTACATCGATCGTGATTTTTTGAGGCGGGCTTATACGTTTTCTTTGTTATCTGCCTCAATTATTTTGCCATCCCCACTCCCTCGTAATGTTCTTTGTATTTCCCGGGGTTTAGAGTTTAATGCAGAATGTTAATGCTCCACAAGTACTCCGAGTATTTCTCATTCTCGCACCGGCAATATTACACCGAACGACCCAACTCCGCCCTTTGGACGACTGTCAAACCAAATGGTAATATTGCAAATCATTCGTTAAATCAACCCCCTTCTTTTATTTTCCCATATTTATTTCACTATGATTAATACAGTTCTTTATTAATGTCATTATGAAACATTTAAAAAATAGTTGGCAGTGCTAAAAATGTATACAATTATAAATAACTTACAATTCTTAATAAGATATAAACTGAAAAAACAGTGATATCTCTTATGCTATTCATGTTTTATAAAACGCATTAAAATCTATCTTAATATTATCAAAACACCGACGCAGCACAATATAATTTCCGAACTGTACCAACATACGATTTTAAATTTATGGTCCTTATGACTAAAAAATCAGAGCTCGCACCTTGTTTCCGGGAGTTGCGAGTTTTAATCGAACAACTACCAAGGGTTTTTGAAAAATCCAAATATGCAAGTCTGAATGCCAAATGGTTTGAACTTATTATTCTTATCTTGTCTATATATATTTATATATCTAGGCTTATCGATTAATTCTCGTATTTTTCAGTAATTATAAGTATTCATATTATGGAGATCATAGCAATATATGAAAATTTCATTATAAATGCATTCGGTTTTTATTCGTCCACGATATTTCTTGTAACTAAAACCTGACGTGTCGGGTGTTCGGATCTAATTTCTTGTAGTTGGGTCGTTCGGTGTTATATGACCA
Source organism: Rhyacophila evoluta (assembly GCA_022683975.1). Lineage (NCBI taxonomy): Eukaryota > Metazoa > Arthropoda > Insecta > Trichoptera > Rhyacophilidae > Rhyacophila > Rhyacophila evoluta. The sequence continues at coordinate 10,691 of JAGVSQ010007942.1, forward strand.
TATGATTGGTATGAGGGCAAAATGAACACGGGTTCGCCTACTGAAAAGGGGCTTTGTAATTATACCCACTTTTTGTTTGACATCTGAACAATCCAATGGCCCATTAAACATTTACTTTCATTGGCATACAAATAATAATGTATTTCCAATTCTAAGTACCTATGTAAATCACCCCTATTGTCCCGCATATAAAGCAAAATCATAAAATACAATTTTAAACGTCTTCTGTTTACCTAAACCAACCCCCAGAGTCGGAAAACACAAAACATTTCATCAATTTTACAAACTTTATGAAATGCTTATTGAAATGAGACTCAAACAAAAGTGATTCTATTAAATCGGCCATTCAAAGCATTATTCGTATAAATATTACATGCTTAGTACATACCGTTTTTCAGAAATAGTATAATGAAATACTTTACAGGATCAAAGAAAAGTAAAGTAATAAAAACTATGATCATTCGTTATTAATAATTATTATTTAATTGGAGTAGTTATTAATTATTCATTCAAAAACATCATTATTGTATTGCAACGACACGAGATGAGTCCTGTCTGACACGAGCATTTCATCCAGGCCATCATTTATATTTATACGATTCATATTACTTATACGCAAAATATAATAGGATAGATCTAAAACTGTAAATGGGTTCAATTGCGTTAAAGCAATTTATTAAAATAGCTACTCTAAAAAATCATGAAAATTCGTAAGTATATATATTAAATTTTATTCTATGCGTTTTTTGCACGGAAAAAATTATATCTTTTTTATTCTTATGTGTACTATCGCACGCATGTTGTACAAAATTTTCTATCGGCAGTTATACCAAAAGTTGCTTATCACAGCGTTGTCAGTACGAGGCATTTTTATTAACCTCTTAAGTATGAACCGCTTGGGAACCACATTTAATTAAATATATTTTGTTGATATCAGTAAAACTGTATGAATAAAATGAATTTTGTACGGCTTTTTTTCAAGCTGCCAAATGTCTGCACTACTTAGTTACAACTGAATCCAACGTCCACTTAAAACAAAACTAAAAAGACAAAACAAATCTATATCTAATGCAAACTGTCGAAACAAACTTTTTGCAGACCGATTTATTATACTTGTATACAGATTGCATACAATAAATCTCGATTAAGAATCCCTTTCAAATTAAATGTGTCATGTTGTCTTCAATTGTTCGATATATGCCAAAGCTTCAAACTTTGGTGTACTGTATACAGAAACTTTTAAGCTCTAAACTTTATCCCTAAGCTTTCGCCACATTATTCGCTCCAAATCAATTTGTTTATAATCCAATCGATAGACGCCTTCGCCACAGCTTTCGTTATTACTAGGTTTTGAAACTTTGGCTAAAACGGTGCATTTTATCACCTGTGGGCTTACACATATTTGTGGCAACTTTTGTAATATCTGTAGAAAACATAATTTAATGTTAAGATATTATTGAAAATTAATCTACGCCAAACGATTCATATACATCACAGATGTGTAAAACCCCTTCAATTATTATTTTAATTAATCGCGTCAACGTCATATTATAAAATTTTGATGATTATCGTCTCTATTTTAATTCATAAAAATAAGTAAAAATATAACATATTTTCCAGTCACACTTTTTTGTCGAAATACTGTTAACCATTCGTCCTTGGCCCATTATCCTGGATTATAATAAAAATAAAAACAATCATGTGACCATGGATTACAAATGCAATGAGCTGGCGTTTTTTTTATTCTTATCCAAACGCATGTACAATCTTTAAAGAATACTGAAGTATGTGAACATACGACAAAAACGTACACGTGCTCGTTATTTTTTATCAATTTATCATTGATTATTTTTGTAACGATTTCTCAATCCAACTTAATAAATCATAATTTAAGTATAGAACATATTTTTTTTATAAAATGAGTGCTGCCCAACGCTGTTATTGTTACAATATTATCAATATTGCAGCATAGATTGATTAAAGATAGTAAAAGAAACCGAAAACTCTTCTAAAGGTTTTGCCTTATCATTTGAGTTGCAACATTGTTTGTTGATGGGCCAAGTGCATTCTTCGAGGAATTTGTAACATGATATACTTAGGTGTGTTATACAACCAGAAATTTATTTGAAAACATGTAAGAAATTAAATATTGAATCAAAATTACGTTCTGAGTTATTTATTCTAAATCACTAAATTAAGAAAACGATGAATCTATAGAATAGTTAAATAAAAAATTCTTGTATTTGTGATGTTTTGAACTGTTAATTCATCATTCATCAATGAAAACAATTAATTGAGTACAAATCACATGGATACTGCTTGTCAAGCGCTTATGATTTGTTCTGAACCGGGGGCGTCGAATCAAATTATATAGCTGCATAAAATATCCATATTTTAATGTGTAATATATTCGCGTCAAAAAAATTTACACCACAACAATTTGACGTAATGGCTAACTACAAATCCTCCTGTCTGTTATCACAATACCAATACCAAAATCTGTTATTACGTTCATTTATTATGTGCATAATTATAGCCTCACGAATAGCTAGTATTTTTCAATTTTTAATTTATATGGACTGGATTTATTGATGAAGGAGCAAGCATTACGTTAATAAGGACAAAATGAACGAACGCATCGAGTATACCGTGAACACAGTTATCTATGTATTAACACGTGAATCCCACTGTCGACTTCCACACCTTGGATGAAAATGGTATTACGCAATACTTTGTAATATAAGAAAATTATTGCATTAATCGACAAACAGGACCGCATGAAATATATATTTTCGTTTACGCAAAAGAACAAGTCTTTGAATAAATATGTATTTGTGTTGATTAGCAAATAATATCCATAATTTTATTTTATTTTAGATACGTATTTCCCAATTTCATCTGTCGGAATAAATCGCGTTGAACTTGATAATGAATACAGCTGATATTAGTATAATCTATTTTTATCTTCGTGATTTCGAAATCGTGAATCTCAATAAATGATTGGCGATTGAAATTCGGCCCTGAACCGAGAACACATCAAGTAGTATGGCAAAGCCGATAGCCTGGCGTGTATTGTAAATCTTGAGAATAGCATTTAAAGAGATTTCGTAACTCGCCTCCCAGTACTGGAAGATCGCTTTGTGTTCTGCGTAATGCTCGGGTTTTTATCTCCGGCTTACGTTGTCGTTCCGTTCGAAATTTTCTCTTTGTATTGATTGTATCTGGCTTCAATTACACTGCGTTATGATGCACAATGCAACAATAAAGAAAAAGTAAATAAATATCAACAACGGCCGTTTGCGTCGTGAGCAATCACGATTTGTCATTTAAATTGGTCGTACTATCGAGATTCTACTGATTGACTCGATTGTGAAAAAGGCATGCGGAGTAAAGACAACTATGCTCTATTATACCCAGGGTTGCCATCTATTCGGATAAAACTCGAAATATTTAGATTATCAACTGGAAATAAACCCAAATTCACGTTAATATATCTCGAGTGAAATGCAAATCGGGCTATAATCTTTTAAAATGTGTGTTATTCATTTTCTATTAAATATGCCGCGGACGTACGTCTATAAAGGTTGTTTTAAACGTACTTACTTATACACGTTTTTATTTTAAGCATCTTGCTACATTAAAGTGCTATAAATTGATAGTGTAAATAGTAAAAATATGTAGCTAAATATTGATACAATAATTGATGTTTTTTTTATCTATCTAAACTTTTTTTCAATCGACTACAAAATTAATTATAAAATTAAACAATGCAAGTGCCGATCAACGATATATCTTTGTTTGTGATACTGACTAGAAATACTAACAATAATCGTTTTGCGTCATTGAATTCAGTCCTTAAACAGCGAAAAAATAGTGGATACATATAAAACAGAAAATACATGAGTATGTCTGTCTGTCACAAGAACGCCTTTGAAATGGTGATCAGTAGTGACGCGAATTTTTGAATTTTTGGCGCGAACTGGTTGTCATTTTATAGTCAAGTGTTTTACTTTTAACTTTTGAAATTGTCACCAATAATCAAGAAGAGATTTAAAAGATTGTATACATACAAGTATTAAAATATATTTTTAATGACAGGATGGATAATTATAATGAATAAATAATGAGTTTATATATATATATATATAAAGATAT
>JAGVSQ010007943.1:0-14844 GCA_022683975.1 Rhyacophila evoluta
ATATTAGCCAGAGCGGCAGAGTTATCAATAAGACTACGCATAAGTCGAAAAAAATACTGATAAATGATGGAGTTATGTATGTTTCTGTACGATCAAAAGATTTCTCTTAATTTTGAAGTAATCTCATTTAATTTGGCGATGAAATTTAATTTTTTTATAAATGGATTTGAATATTCATAAAAATTTGACATAATTTCTAAAATTCGTAAAAATGTATTTCCTCAGTCAAAAATACTAGATCTTTCATTTTTTTTATATTTCTGATTAAACCCGTTACGCATTGTGTGGCATTTGATGGACTGTATCGCGTAACCTCTAAATCATCGACTATGTCACTTTATTAAATTTCATTTTACACTATGAAAAAACGTAAACAATCCGAAATTACACCAGTAATTTTAGGAATGGCATAGCTGAGTTTGAACAATACCCGTTCATTTCTTTCATTCTACATCCGATATGGCTCTGCTCTCTTTAGTGTTAGCTTAAAATGAAAGTGAAATTACGATGATATAAATACTTAGATACTGGTATTACGTATGTAGGCAGACAACATCTACCACGGCCGAGACGATCGTGCTAGACATTTACATGCAGATGTAAGTCACGCGTGGCACATTCATTTAACAACGTTCCGTATTATATGCTCGCTCAAAATCACTCTTCCTTTTCCACATCGTTGTTCATTAATCTAGAACGTCTTAAACATAAATATCGCAATTCAGTTTTTTTAATTGTATCCGCTATTTTTTTCTGAAACGTTTACGAAATTCATGATAATAAATTTAAATAACTTGGTATACTTTTAACTTGTACGTTTTAAATTGAAAGTTGTTTTCGTAACCTTTTATTTACAGTACTTTTATTTAAAAGGAATACAACATTTTTTAAACAAATTCACACAGATGCAAGTCACAATTTTGATAAAAACAAGTTAATGATGACAACTTGTAGTCAATAATTATATCTACTCGTATAAGTGACAAAAATATCAAATTCGTTTAAAGATTTAATGATTGCATTTGGATGTAACAACCATAACGCATAATAAGCATAAGGACTTAGAAAGTTGTATAGAATATAAAGTATATTTTTTATTTGTTTCTGATTTACAATTGATCGATTTTCATTATATATTATATTTTTTCTCACTGCATAATTATTTATGAAAGTTATACAAGTTTAAAATAGTTTTTTGGCTCTCTTCTATAATTCACTTATTTTTTTTTTGTTTCTCAGCTACTGAATTAAAGATAGTATGTTTATCCTATGAAATTATATGGTATAGAAATGTTTTATTCATAAATTTCATAAAACAGAATGATATTAAAAGATTAAATTGATTTAAATATAAAAGATAATGCAAAACATTCATAAAAATAGCTACTAATAAAATAAACAGATATCCAACGTCATATTAATATATTATTTAAGTTTATGTTTTAGATTTTTTAGTAATTTAAGATAGTATATCATTTTCTCTGTATTATTTTTTCTCTAGCTTATATTAATTTCGTAAAAAACTACACTTAAATGTAATGTTTTCTATATTTAACATTTACAGTATGATTATTTTGAAATATTTAAGTGAATGAACGAAGATGTTTAACAAATCGTGTCTGGTCTTGGAGTTAAACAAAAAAAAGAAGGTTTTTACCGTGAATATCATATTTGATCACTGGTATTAATTTGTAACAATTCAACCGTGACGTTAGCAATCTGTGCAGCTCCAATAATTTATTTTCATTTCATTTTCAATAAATTTTGTTCGATATAAAGTTCGGTATACATTGCCAAAAGCAATAAACGTCGACGATAATAAACGTTTGAACAAACTTTTACGTCAAATTCGAATTCGTTTGTATGACTTTCTCCAATCGACTGAATGATATGCAACGGTACACTGTGGCGCAAACTATTTTTAAAAAACTGCTATTTGCCTGTGAATACGTGCGAAAAAACTCGTTCCTACTTGTGAAATATCGAAATACAGTAAAATTACTGTTACTTTTATATACTCAATAATAAATATATGATTTGACTATGAAAGTAGTGTATTGTCAAAAATGTACAATCACCACGTGGAATCCGTATATTGAAATTATCACTTTTCCATCTAAATCCATTTTTTATTTTACTTTGGTACCGAAATTTGAGTCCAAATCTTGATCATACTTAACTCATGAGCTCAGTTCTATTTAACCATCTAATCAGGATCCTTTTCATTATATTCTTTAGTTCTTGCTAATTTTTTCTTGTATTTACTTTTACTCCGTCTCCCTGATAGATTAGAGGTTATCTTGCACGTATTGGAACACTGAAAATGCGAGTTTGATTTATACATCCGTCAAATTTAAAAGAAATCGAAAATGCAGGACTAAATACCCATTGCATTGAACAGTTTAATGACAAATAATTTTCGTAACTACGGAGATCTAAATACTCCACTTTTGAGTGGACATCTTCACACTGTACAAATATATATGTTTTACTTTTGATGCGAACATGATATATAAAAAAAAACTTTTAAAACTTCTTTCGTTATTTATAATTCAGCTTGAAATATCTTACTTAGTTTCATGATACACCTAACTTCAATATGTGCAAATAATATAATAATAATATCTTACATTAAAAAAATAATGTGAATAGTACATTATATTATATTAAAAAAACAATCAATAAATAGGGTGATATAATTGAGTTACATTGTCGACTTCTGACGAAATTCCCGTTCATTAGGAGAACATAACATCATAACGGATGAATTAATTTCTTGTATATTAATAATCATAAAATGTTTTATTATTTATTTGATTTCTAATATAATTAATGGATTTATAACTCATGAAAATACCAGATGTACAATTTAGCATGACTGTCTAAGTACTTATATAAATTTAATTATAGTACAGTGAATATTACTTTTCGAGAACTAGTATCCAAATGCGTAAGTTGTTATTGTAGATACAATTTATATTGTATAATACTTGTATCATAACGAAATATTACCGCGTCATTCAGATTAACACATTCAGTATTTTTAATATACCAAGATATAAATTAGTTGAAACTAGTTATTTAAAAGATATTAAAACTCTGAAATTGATTGAATTTCTCAATTACATTTTGTAAGATTTATTACTTGTAAGTTTTCATTGAATTGAAAATCACTTCCAGCGTAATTATTTTCATTCTGTAATTATTTAGTAAGCGGTAGTCGTCATATTGAATGTATTATTGTAAAGCAATCAGTTGGTCTAGTCGAGATAACAACAATTTCGGGAAAATGCATTAGACCGTAACGCATAGTTTGAAATACTAAAAATAGAATCATATCACAATATTGTTCATGTTATATCGATTTATACTTATACTACTCAATGAATGCAACTTTTTACTATATATTCATAAAGGAAGCTATTTTATTATTGTGATGTGTCAACATTTAAAAATGACTCTCAAAATGATAACAAATTAAATCGAAAAATTATATATGATATACATTTACTCTTTTGTCTATCTATAAATTCAATTTTGTGTTGTCTATTTGACAGTTAATTTGAAATGTTTCATTTAAACAATCTCCTTTTTTAAATTTGTAATTAAAAACATCGTTTTAATCATTCAGACGACAGATCTTAATTCGTTATTATTGAATTGTATTAATCTATGATCGTAGAAAAACTCCTTCAATACGTTTCTCCGTACTTTTTATCTTACATGTATGTTGATAAATAAACTCGTTGCTTAATTATTATTAACATTGGTCCTGAAGTTTTAAATTATTTTACAGTATTTTAAGGACACAAATAATTATTAATGTTTTCTTACAACAGTCACTCTTATTTACAAGGTTTATTATTTGATTTTATTGTGTTATTTTATTATTGTTAAAACTCAAGCTTGACTATATTTATATTTGAAATATATTGTACCATATTTCTAAATATGACAACATTAAACGGGTGTAAATAATTCTAATTGTCAAAAATTACCATTACCAAAGAGTGTTTGAACTCAAGGTTACACAAAAATTTATTGTGATATTTCGTTATGGTTTGTTAATATTTAATTGTTATATTATTTGCAAACGACAGCCTTGAGATATCAAATAAAAATACTGTAGACCTAGCTTTTGCAATAAATATTAACACATTTGCGTTAATTAAAATTAAAATTTAAAATGATTTTTTCGTGTGAACGTAAACAACATTGCGTCTTGTAAATATATTCATCATATTGTAAAAAAAAATAGCCACGTTTCGATGAGAATTAAAATATTTCACCTTTTGAACCTGATTCATTTAACACCGCATATAAATTATATCTTAATACCTTCCGTCATTTGTGAAAATCTCAAACAATCTTGAATAGATTGGATTACGCAGATTATTTTAACTAATGATGTATCTGCCACTATTGTAAACAAAATCAAACATTCATTACTAGTTATTCAAAAACAACATTATAAACAATCGAAATTTATAGAATTCGTGTTAATAAATCGAAAAGATAAACACACTCGTAGATTTATGACTAAATTAAAACACAAACATCGTGCCAATTTAAGTTTTACTTATTACAATTTTTTATGTATCAAATATAAATTCCCATTACAGTACATATTTCTTAAGTGTATTATATCCTTCATTTTCACGCTATAAGTGTGGCGTAATCAATAACAGACGACTCTTTCTAAATATATCTCCTATCTGTCATTGTATATACAATAAAACTGGGTCAAAAATATAAAGCTATAATATTTTTACATTCGCACTTGAAAATGTATTTTGACAATTAATCAATTAACTTTAATGGTGATATAAACTTTTATGTTAGAAAATATTTTCTGGTAGTGTTATTGAACGACGAATATTAAACATTAAGGTTAACAATTTTCAAATAATAAAACGATTATATTTTAAAAAGCAATGTTACTACTTGTATTTTACTATTATTTAGCCACGCAAAAGATACTTTGATCGAATATAATCAAACGCAATCTAATTCATTGCAAATTGATTAATTATAATACGTCAATTTTTCATAATTGTTAGCGGTGAAAAATTTCTACATTTCTTTCAATTGCAACACTACAGCCACAACTATCCATAAACAATTCTAAACTATTTTTTTCTATTCTTTATTTAAACATTTTTAAGCAAATATTTTACATTACGTAACATGTTAAAACACCAGTATTTATGGTTTCCTTATTGAAAAGGGATACAACTTTCAAAAAGCCGCTAAATTGGAACAATATTTAAAAATTCAATTGGAAATATTTAAATACGTAATATCGGTTAATAGTTAATTTCAATCCCGTGTTTATTGCAAACTAATGTTTTAATTGCTATGCATAAACAATATTGCTAAATTATATTGTTAAATTCAAATTAGGTATTGCGCGACTGGTAATAACATTAAGTAAAAATATATATTATAACGAGTCAGACTGGCTTACACCTGTGATTTACGAAAGACTTAAATAATTATTTACAAACCATAGTTTTTAACGTCATTTATCTTTTAATAAAGATATTTTTTAACCATGTTAATTTGGAAGAATATGAACCACAGAATATGATAAATATTTTTACAATGAATTATTATCAGACAATCACTTATCCCTTTGCGTAGTCAATACTTTATTTGTGCTTTTTTTGTAATTGTATTTTTTTTACGGATCAGAATCGGAAATATCCAGCACCAATGCAAAACCAATTTACAACTCAACACTTAAATGAAATAAAGCACTATTTTTTCAAATTTAACTAAATTTGATTAATTGAGTATATTATATTAAGTAAATAGAGCTTTTTTTGTGGATAATACATTAAACATGAAAAATATTTCGTATGAAGTATCTTTTAAGCCGTTTTAATGATAATTAAAAAATATATTTCAATATATAACCAGTATAGTCAGTGATGGTAATGGTATACATTTTACTTATGGCAACAATATATACAAACAAAAGATATACAAATGACTTTTACTTAACAAAGCCACTAAATTTTGAAGCGAGTAACTTTTTGAGGAAATTTAATCGTCTTCAACTTTTCGGCATTATCATGTGGCAAAGTTGTTTCATATTATAATATATTCACAATAAAACCCATTAACATACCTCTCAACGATAACACGTCCAATGTGCACAGGTGGACATCAAAATCACAAATTCGCTTTCAATCGTGAGTTAACAGTGGGCTAGGTGATACCGTTTAGTTAAGAATTTTATTTGACGTACGTATCAATATAATTGCCAGTGTGATTATTAATATATCTGTGATTTTTTTTCAATTATCAATGCATGGATAAGTGTATTTATATCAGTGTTTTTGTCCATGTATAATAATAATAAAAAAAAAAAAAAACAAATTAATAAATGTTGTTAGTTACTTAGTTGTAGATATCAACGAGCTTAATTTATTTCGAATTCGTCTTGATAAAATAAATTTATAGGCTTTTAGTACATAGAATTGGTACTTCAAATACATATTACTTTATAGTAGAGTTTTTTTATTTTATATAAGAATTCAGAATTTTATTTCGAAACTATTTTAAAAGTAGAAGTTTTGGGTATTCGACAATAAACAATTTTACTTTATGACAGGGCTAATTTTACTTTTTAAAAATCTGTGGTTATATGAAACCTATTCAAAACAATACACAATCATAAATAGTTAATAAATTTTATTACGATAATTGAAATCACTTTGAATCGGTGAGGAAATTAAATAACGTGGACGTCAGACTTTTTCTTTATTTCCATATTACAGGCAGCGTATTTGTGTATTCAATTATATTGTTTTTGTAACTTTAAAGTCACATGAAAAAAGATTTTTTCTTCAATTATTTCAACGTTGCGTTTACTTTAACATTGAAGCACGTATCGAAGTATCATAAACATTTCATACTTTGAAAAAAAATATATGCCGTAAATAGCTTTCAATTGATTACGTAATATCTTGACAAATGTACTTTTTTCAACTTTTTCTGCAAAAAAAAGTATAGACAAATATTTCTTAATATACAAATACTAGATATCGATAAAAAAATTAGGTGATAAATGTATTCTGATTTAAAACTTATTTGTGAAAATACACACAAAATTACAATATAATATTTATAATATTATAGTTTATAAGTTAACGAACACTGTACTTATGTTGACTGTAAGAAAGAGGTTGTATTTAAATATTGTAACACTAGTTAATATAATACCAAAACTTCTCTTAATTTGGATGTGACTTAATGTTATAGAACACCTGATTTAAGAATAATGTCATGTATTATTTCTATTTAAAACAGAATGGATTTGAAGAGCTTTCCGTCTGACTTTTTTACTCCTACTGCTTCTACTAAAATCCGTTTCATAAGTTACATTCTTCTGCTTACTTGTTAGTAGGACAGCTTTCATCAAATTGGTTTTTGCAAACGATAGGCCTTGTAAAAATTAGTGGATCTATCAAAAAAAGTAATTTTGGCCAAAAATGCACTTAACGAGCTTTACCTTAAAAGGGAGGATTTGTGATGTCCCTTCGTTAGCTGTGAGGTTAACGTGTGCGCTTCGCAATCCGAGGAATTTAGTTTCATCTGCTGGATTGAAAAAAAAACAAAAATACACGACTGGATGTCTATTGTGTTAAGCGATCGTCTGATAAACAATTCTCAGGAAAAGCAATCTGTTAAAACGGCTTCATATAAAAATGTATAATATCGTCTTTTACCAATCATATAGTAGATTGTCACATTTAAAATTTACTAACACTTTATCTATTATAGTAAATATTTTCTAAAATATAAAAAAAAATATATTGATTTTGTGTTTCTGCTTATTTTTGAATGCCGGTGCATAAGTAGTTTTCTTTTTCTCGCGTCTGTCGGATTTGCATACAAATTTTGCGATAGTATTATATATGCAAGTATTGTATATTGTGTCATGCTTAAAATATAAATTAAATAGAAAAAAGGCATGCATATACATGTAGATTTGGTTATGTAAATAAAACTGTCATTAAAATTCTGACAAAATGTCAAAAAACTTTTCCCATTTCTCTTTCTATGACCGAGTATAGAATTTTGAATATCTAATTAATGTCAAAATAGATATTCGTACGGCGGATTCACGTTTTGTTCACCGTCGGGCGGACCGTGCGTGTTTCAACGACACGTTTACGGATTGGACAATAATAATTATGATTCACGCCATTCGTAATTGCAACACAGTGAAAGTAAAACTATCATCAAGTCTATTTTATGAGGCCTAAAGGTCTCCAAGTCTTCTTCATCACACACAAAAGCTATCAAAAAATTCTAAGTGCTCCACAACTTTAACATTACATGTTCGTATTATCCAATTACAATAGATTGTTTTCGTTTAAAAACACGCCACACGATTACGACTAATGGTCTTATTTAATTGAGTAATTTGTTTCTTAGTTTGAAACTATTGTTGTTTAATGTAAGTAATCAATTATATCCTTATTAACGGCACATTATTAAGTCCTTAGTAACGGCACATGTAAGGTTAAACTATAAATCAGATAGATGAAAAAAATATTGTAGTGTATAAAATAATATTAAAAAAAACTATGATGCTCGAAGACATCTCAAGGAAATATCAATCGTTAATTTCAAACAGCCAAGCTCGAAATAAAACCACTATGTATATATGATGAAATGAGCAACATAAAAATTATCGATGGCCGTAAGTTGACAACCCGTATCAAACATTTGTTAAATTTTTCAGGATGACTAAAAAACTTTGGGAAATGAATTAAAATAAAATACACCTTTTTAAAATTAAAATAAACATAATTTTACCCTAAAACGTATTTCATTTCATTAATATCCGAGTATTTCTGGATAATTTGATGAATATTTGATACGTGTTATCAACTTATAGTCATTGTTGTAAAGTTATTTCCATATGTTGAAATTTTCACAATGGAAGACTCAGTTTTATATATAATCAGATTTATAAATGAAAAACTATTAATCTATTATTATTTTTTTATATCGGCCAGTATAAATATACACAATAATATAATATAATATTCGGTAAAAATCCCCGTAGAGTCCCTGGTAGTGTATAAGTTAGTACGGGCGCTTCGCAATCCAAGAAAAGCGGATTTTGATTCCCACATAAAATCAAGATTTGATATCTATTGGGTTGAGAATTTTTCTGGTAACCAATCCTTGTAAAAAACAATCTTTCAAGACATGCCTTCACATTGTGGAAATCCACATACTCCACTTTTGGAACGGGTATCTTTACACTCTATAGATGCATATGCTCTACCTTGCTAAAACTATAAAACGGCCAGCTTGGTACAAAGCTAAAACTAGTCTATTATATATATATATGGTAAGATAATTTACGTAGCTATTTTGCTGTATTAATAAATGTTTAGTTGAAGTCTCAATTTCAAGTTTAGTTACAATATACAACTGCATTTATAAAGGAAAAAATATTGATAATGTATTTACTACTAAGATTTGGACAAATGCGCATATGTACATATTTAATAAGACAATATGTATGAAGTATAATTCAGATTCAGATTTACAACAGTTCCTTAAAAACACATTACGATGTTTGTACCTTGAAATTGTTTAAATAAAAATTAATTAATATTTGATTTATATTTAGTTTTTACCATGAGCGTGTATAATAAATCCATACTTTATAGCCATCGTAAACCAGAAACGCATGTTCAAGTGACTGAAGCGATTGTATTAAATTTAGTTTCTAAAGTTGCATGGAAATGCGTCTCTAATTGAGGAAGTAACGCAAAATGTTCACATAAATCCTGCGAAATACGAGTTAACTGTCTGAAATCAGTAGATTAATATACGGAACAAAATGTATCGCTCTGGTGCGTATGAGGATGTGTAAATATATCAAGTATTCAAACAGCGAATGCATGTTTATAATAAATATAGCACAGAATTATTAAACAGAACCTACCGTTTGTGTGTTTTTGAATTGGTTAGTGTACAATTGAGTGCGTAGTACGACAATATATTACTTTATATATAACGTCCTTATTTTGACACAGTAAAAATATTTTAAAACATTTACTAATTTTCAGCGAAGGTGTGTTCAATTGTGTATCTTAGAATTCAATGTTTTTCTCGACAATTTGAAATACAACAGTCGAAATATTCGCAGAATCCTGGCAATTTTTTCGAAATACCTTTAATATGATTTATAATTTTATTTATTTTAATAAGATTTGACTACTTTGGGCCCGGAAGAAATTAAATAAACAATACAACTAAATATATTTGAAATACGTTTCTTTTGTAAATTATAAATATGAATTGACTAATAATTTAATTACTAACTTCTTAAGGTTTTTCCAGGCTGTTTAGTGTTTTAAAATAGAAACCCTACATTTTTTATTATTTTAAAAATCTAGCGCTCCTTGCAATTTAAAGTGTTTGATAATTATATCCTCTAGCAATATTACCAACGTAAACGAAGAATTTACCTACTTGTGTTAGCAAAACTTCGATTACATAATTTGGAATCAGTATATTAAGCACAAACAAAATAATTTTGTGATCAATATCAATATACATATTGCCATCAGCTGAGAGTGCAAATTTTAACGTAGTTGTTTACTCAACAGTACTATTTCTAATCGGTGATATTAATCATATATTATAAAATCAGAACCGGATAGTCCTTACTTTATACAGTCTATATTAATTATGTATATTTAATAAGGCTGTGCGTTTTTTTAAATATTACTACATTACAAAGTTATGTAAAGTCAGATAACGTCTCGGTGAAAAGAGGTTGAGTAAAATACTTAATATTACATGACGGTGGTTTATGAGTAATTAAATTTACATAACTCCAATCACAAATCATTTGCATCTCGATTATTTATGAGCAGTCAAGTCGATGCCCTGCAAACGATTAGCCATGCAACAAACCTTGTTTTTTACCAATCATTATTAATATTAAATAAATCCATGACATAATGAACTTAATGATCACACAGTGCGAAAAACGTGTTATAATGATATTCACTTTATAGTTAATTAAATTAACTAATGAAAAACTCGCAGAAAAACATTCTTATTTAATTAATATTACTTAGTTTAAAATGTATAGTTAAAGATTTAACCGTTTCTGATGAATAAAATATTATGAATAAAGTTGTTTTATTTTATTTGACTTAAGAGTTCTCAAATTGCTTCAAAATTTGAAAAAATATTACGTGAGTAGTATCATTTAGACATAACAATATTAATGATTTATATTATCTGCTTCAGATTAAAACAATAACAAAATGGCGCGATTGAGAATGACGCTGAGGTTGGCGGTAGTGATCGCGATGGTCTTCCAAGCTTCCGCAGCACCCGCTCCATCACCAAACCCCGCACCACTCGACGATGACAGACCGGAGATCATCGAAATCATCGCACCAGCGGAAGTCGCACAGGTAACCATATATTTCTTCTCAATATTGTTCGTGGTGTTTAAATATTAATATCGTTAATAAACACAAATGCATCTTTATCCACTTTAACTAGTCTGCGGTGTGTACGCACTATGTGTTGTCTTACATCTATTATTAAGTGAAATCATTAAATTTAGTATCACAAGTATTTAAAATAAAACAAATATACACCTCATTTTTTTTTAATTGCTGAAAGACGAAACCTATATAAAAAACCTATTTAAATAAATACAATACATATGAATACACATAATTTAAACCGTTTACAAGTGGCTACACACGTTCATAAAAATATGGTGACCATGTGTCAAAAAATTTACGATACTATAATACTCCTATTTCATTGTTTCCGTTTTACGAACTTCACAAGGAGAGTGATGAAGTTAAAAAAAAGACTTTGAATTCAGTTCAGACCTGAATGTCTCTAACATTAATAAGAATTACTAATTATCAATAGAATAACCTTACTGTTATTTTCATATCGCTTATTATTTTATTACCAATATTATTTAAATAATTAAATTGTGCGTACTACTATTTTAATATCGTTTTGTAAAATAAACTATTAACTTTCAAAACCCAAAGTGCAATTTGTTGGTCAAATCGAGCAAATTAATATTAAGCAATAATAATAATTGAAACATCTCACATCAATGAATGGTTTATTTATTATTTCATTTTATATCGGTATATATTAACCATTCTGTTAACTTGGTGTTTTTCTTTATTAATATCTCGATTCGTCTTTTTATGAAAATACAATCTGTATAGAATCACGAATTAACAAAATACGATAAAGCATACCATAAAAGCGATGCATTCATTTTTATTATAAGATGTTCTCGTCTATTTTTTTTCATATATATTTTATAAATATGTATTATGAAAAATAAATTACCATGTTATACTATGCCATTCAACCTATTTTTGAATCACCGTGTAGCTATTTCATGATGGCCAGTCGTTTCCAGATTTCTCTTCGAATATTGTTAATGTAAATAGGATGTAGTCAAGTAGTGTTATGTAAGAAATCGAAATAAAATACCTGTTTCGTGCTGCTAAGCATCGCCGTTGCGTGATGATTGATTTAATAACATTACTTATTCTAACTATTGTGAGCATTATTAAATTTTTAATTACTAAACTACCACTTCTGGCACAAGGTCGTTCTATTTTAGTTAAATTTTACCTAGAAATTTGAAATTTAAAGTAATCGATCCGTTAATTATTGATCAATAATAAAACAATGAGCGGCCTTTTAAAACTTTGACTAAGCAGCTTTGTATGTTCTTGAAACGAATGAGGCTTTCACTTCTGATACAATCTATGATAATTACATTTCTAATTCTTAATATTTTTATACCATAACTACTCCGAAAATGCAGCATATCGACATTTTTTCAATTTTTCAAAATTGATTTTATTCACAATGTATATCACTTAATACACGATATATTAAAAACATGTAAGCTGGATATTCCGAATTAGTATTTAAATTTAACTCTCTAGTTTGGAAAAATGATTACTCGTAAAATTTGCGCCCAGGAAAGAGGGCTTCCACCTAATCCATTTTATTGGGTTTTTGTTAAATAAACACCGGTCTCAGTCTTCATGCACTTCAAGGTTGCGTCGATGTAATGTGTTGAATGGTCCAAAATCATCAAATAAACGGTTTTTGGGCCTCCTGTAAAATTGTTCTGTGTTGGCTACGTCCTTTTTCTTTTCCACGATCGATGTGGATCTATATAATGTAAAGATATCCACCCTGAACATGTAGTATACGGATTTATTGGTACAGACATTTTGGTCAGCCGAATGGGTATCTAGTCCTCTTTATTTTTGATATTTTTTTAATTTGACAGATGTGGGAATCGTACTCACACACGCTTACCTTTACATTATCGGGAAGACTAAGTTTTATCAAAAAAAAAATATTTATACGACAAAAATCAATACGAAGAGTAATTTCATATTAAATAAGTCATAACATAACATAAATATGTCATCTCTTAGACATCTGGATACCAAAGCCAATCATACTACAATATATGTTTTTTTTTTACTTTCAGGAAACGTTAGACTCATTAAATTTAGGAGAACCCAATTCAGAACAAGGCGAAAGAAACAAACGAACGATTGGAATTCTCCGAGAAATGTTCCCATCTCTCTCCAAGGTAAGAATTTAATACAATCAAATGATATGTCGACGAGGAATTGCAATCAAAATATACAATAGTATTTTATACGTTATAAGTCACAGGCAAGACTTTTTTAATGACTCAATGTTCTTATTCTTTCACATCCTGTCATCTATGTTAGATACTAAATTGATCGTCTGATCTTTTTAAATATCTTTCCGATATATTTATGTCATACTGAAAATCTTGTCTGTTTTATTTTTACTTAATTTGTTTGAGTTTATGAGAAAGAAGTGACAAAGATAACAACATATAAAAGTGTATCTGATTTATTAATATTATCATATTCTCATTTTCCGCTAATAAAGTTTTTCATTGTATTATAAAAAATATATTTTTACCAAGGATAAAAAAGAACCCAAATTAAATAAACCTGTTTTCAATAATAACTGTCATTAAAATTGCATTTTTTTAATCATTAACTCAAACAATTTTTTTACAATTTTAATCTGAATTTATTACGAATATTAATTAGTGCATATTGAATACTCATTTCAGTTATTATATACATTTAATATTCCATTCACTTTTTTCTTGTATAGCTAACCAAAAAAAATATATAAAAGGAAACAAACATAATTACTTTTTCATTAATCTAGTCACTTTATTTTTTTACTTATAGATACTGAAATATTCCTAACCTCATTATTCGTAGTGCATAATAATGTTTCCAATCGGTTTATATTATAGAAAGTAAAATGTGTGTTTCTCGTGTGAGACATGCTAATAACTGCACTTGTAATAATAAAAACACATTTTTATGTTATAAATCAAAATCATTTTCTAAACAACCACATCATTCTGACGTAACGTGTATTTCATTGATTTTCTGATGTTAACCTAATTCGGTTTGTATGTATTGCGGAATATAAATAATAATACACTCATGTACGATTATGAGAATGCATTTCTTTAACATTTAGGCCAATTTAATAATTCATCTAATTGCATGATCAGATATCACGGAAACCTGAAACAACATAATAATTATTTAATGAACGCATGCAAGCAGGTTTTTTCTTTCATCTCATGCTAATAAACCTACCTTCAACAACAATTAAACTTCGGAATGAGCTTTTTATTCATGATTCTCGCAATATGCATGCTTTAACCTGTCGAGTGGCAGGCATTTTTGAACTGTCTGAACGTGACTTTAAGTC
>JAGVSQ010007944.1:0-14843 GCA_022683975.1 Rhyacophila evoluta
ATATTAGCCAGAGCGGCAGAGTTATCAATAAGACCACGTATAAGTCGAAAAAAATGCTTCGCCAAATACATATTCCTACTCAGTTTTAAGCGACAATAAGAAAGCATGCCTAAAATGGAAGCAGTTGGATAAAGCCATGGATAGTATCCATACACCCGCAAGTACAGAAGTTGATCCAATACATATAACTCTACTTATGTTTTGAGTTTAAAAACAAATATTGTGTATCAACCATAGTCAGTATGATAATTATTGAATATACTTTTCAATTTTAGGTATTCTTGAAAATGGATGATTGCATGAAAAATTTGCAGTACCAGATATGTGAGCAAACAGAAGTTCTTCCAAACAACCAAATAATTCTCTACAAAGAACAACCACTCCTTTCAGTTATTGAAGACACAACACCGGGTAATAATTTAATATTATCGAATATAAAACATACAAAAGTTGTGAAATAAGAAAAAATAATATCACAGAGAAAAACTTTCAAAATCTTTTTTGCAAAAAACGTTCTTATGGAAATATCAAATAATTTGTAGTTTAAAATCAATGTCCATCATCCACCATTAAGCCAATGGTATCAACTCTTCGATTAACGAGTTAATTTTTTATGCACACACGTTTTAAATACGAAAATCTTTCACTAGTATCAATTCAACTAGTATTATAAATCAATCAAACTGGATATGCTGATTTGTAAACAATGCTCTTCTATTTCCAACCAATTCTCATGTGATTTCTACAAATCTATGTAATAATTTATGTTATTGTTTATTGATTTCAGGTAAAAATTATCCACCAACATCTGAAGAAGATCCTATAATGCTATTCAGTAGAAATAACAACACATGCTGCTCGATTGGTTTGTCACCGGATCATGAGATACCCAAGTTTCCTGTCTTTCCGAATCTTGTCTCCGTGGAAAATGATGCTAGTCAAGCCAAGGTATTTTTTTTCATTCAACGAAGACTTATAAATAAATCACTCCCATGGTGATTTTTCATGTAATAGAATACCAAGATATGAGGCACGTCGACAAAGTAAGTTTCCCTGTGGCCGTTTACAGAAACAATTTCATGTAAATACTTTTTACAAGACATTTTTAATGTTCATTTTTCCACATATTCGCCACTGAAATTTAATTATTTGTCATACCAACTTTTGAAACCGTGTCGTAGAAGTCTGTCGTCCGGGATTGGAACCATTGTGTGACAACCATCTCCACCTATCTGTCATTCTCAAAATGCTGACGCTGACAGGACAAGAATTTCTTGAGGTGTAGGAAAAGGTAAAAATCACTGGGAGCGAGGTCCAGCCGTACAGTGGATGATTAATCATCTCCCAGCTGTCTGTAATGATGGATGGTCTCCCACTGTGCTTCTCATTGTGCGCACTTTGTTGACCTGGAAAGTTTGGTTGTCAACCAATTTCTCAATCTTTTGCTGTATCTATGTAATTTGAACCCACAACCCTCGGTCAAGTTTTGAACAAAGGAAGTAAATTTGTAATGATATTTTACAGGTCGCATGCAGTGTAGGTCACGTGATAAAAAGACGAGTGGAAGTCTTGTCTACGGGGTCATTGCTAACAGGAGAATGCGTCCATCGGTGGTCTGCGATGTTGAAGAGGTCTTTGGCAACTTTGTCAGCCCGAGCTTCCTCTCTCGCTGTTCTGGCAGCTCGTTTGGCTGATACTGCAAGAGCTCTCGATGCCACCACCCAGGCCACTGATCAAATTAATAAATCGGTGAGTGATTTTTGATTATGTATCATTAGCTAGACTTAGACAATGGGTTCTGCTCGGAAACAGTTCAAATAATATATCCTAGTATTATATATAAATCATCTATATTGAAATTTACAAATTATTGACCATTAATATTAAAACAATAATGAAAAATATCTTGCAGATATCTAATTCAAGTGCCGAAGAAATGCCTGAAACCGTAGCCAACTGGACAAAATGGTCTCGGGAGTCACAGGTTTTGAATGATGAGATGTCGGCTGGGTGGGCAGCAGCTGTAAGTCAACTGTACACGAGGCACGTAGTGGGAGATGCACTTCGTAATGAGTGGAAGCAGTCCACAGCAGGTGTTAAATGCCCACATGCACATCGGTTGCCACACAGAGCCAAGACTTTGGTTGACAAGTAATTGTTAATTTAAAAATTATATTTATAGTTACTTATTGTGAATATCTGTTTATTTCATCGATACTGTGATATATAGTAGAAAATTATGGCACTTAACCCTTTGAGTAGTATGGACATGGATGTACGTCATAAAATGTTATTATTTCTTCTAATATAAATATTAGATAGATCTATTAATGGTATGTGGAAGTCATTACAATTATACCATTTATTTTTAGGCTAGAAAACTATGTAAACATTACAGAAAAAAAAGTTACGTTCTCAAGTGCTCCTTTGATAACAAAATGGGAGCGGCTACATTTGATAACTATACACATTCTCGCCAAATTGGAATAACTTTTATTTTTTTTCATTGTTTTTGAAATAGAAGAGCATTGTTTACATATCGGGGCATATTCAGTTTGATTGATTTTATGATATTAGTTGAATTGGTAGCAGTGAAAAATTTTAGTGTTTAAAACGTGTGTGCATAAAAAATTAATTCACTAATGAAAGGGTTAATAAAAGCTCAGAACAATTGTGTTCTGAGTTTTGAGAACAGATTTTTGTGAACGAAAAAAAACTAATCTGACTTAAAATGGTTTAATAGCTATGACTATTTATGGAATATAAAATTAACACACATTAAATATTGTATTCCTTTATAGATTAAGAGACTCGTGGCAACACTTAGTAAGGGACAGAGCAGCTCGTTCGTTGACATACAATGATGAGCAGTTTCATGCCCTAGAAAGGGTGAAAGTAACGGAGGCAGGACGGGCAGCAAGAGCATTGCTGGATCAAGATTGTGCACCACATGCTGCCGCAACAGCTGAAGCACTCGAAGATTGGTTTGTCTTATTTATTTTTACCTGTTATAACTGAATTTACTTGAGAATAATATCTGAGGTGTAGATTCAATAGATGGAAATCTTCAGTTCATTATCCACAAGGATTTCTACAATCCAAAATTCCTTTGATGACTGAATAAAGCTGACCATCTTTAAACTTCAGAGAAAATAGACCGTGTCTTCGATTTGTGACTAGAGAAAGAGTGAATTCTTGCTATCAGTAATTAGCCCAGTAAAATGCAAAATAGAAAGGATTGGATAAGTTTACTTAAGGCAGCCAAGTCTTACATTGGAGTGTAGCATTATGATGAATAGAAGCAATTACCACCATCAATATATTGACTGTAGAACGACATAACTCTCAATATTTTCAAAATAGTTTTATTTTGATAGTCACAATGTATGTAACTCATACATATTGTATCAAAAAGATATAAGCTGCAAATGCCGCATTGGTATCTAAAGTTAGCTTTTAAGTTTGAAAAAAAGATGGCCTGCCAAATTCCACATTATCAATTTTGTTGGTTTTACTTAAATAACTTATTAAATTGATATCAGATTGGGTAGATAAAACACCAGTTTTAGTCTGCATGCACTTCAGGGTTGTATCTATTTAATATTTTGGCTATGGCCCGAAATTCATTAAATAGACTCCTTTAAAATTTGTTCTGAGTAGATTACGTTCATTTTCCTTTACACAGACGATATATATAGTATTAATTTCAAAATATTATTTTGATCGCAATGGATGTTGTTTTTTTCCCAGGTATAAGGTAGCACAAACGGTCTATCTTCAATCACAAATTTTAGATAAAGATTTAACTGCCGCTGATTTAAAACTACGTGCTTTGGGTGCCAGGATGAAAGAAGGCGTTAATGTCATGAAGGATCAATTGGATAATGTTGTCAAACAGGTATTCAAATCACTTACTTCAGTTACTTCTTATTTGTTTACTTGGATCATTGTGTATGTTTTCTAGGAAAATACTATGACAGTTTCAATAGAACCATCTCTTGTTCTGATTACAACTATAGAAATTTTTATGCAAAACCGTTACTCAAAGCTGAAAAAAAATGGCTTAAATTGATAACGGTTCATTCTATTATGCAGTCAAATCCTGTTATAATGAAACTCGTGGGACCATGTTTTATTTTGTTATAAAAGAATGTGAAATAGATAAATCCTTTTTCCCAGTCCATCACATTTCCTTTATACTAGAAATTTTGTTATTTCAGTATTCGCAATAGCAGGATTCGACTGTATATTTATTAAAGCGATGTATTGTGGAGATCCATATGCTCTGCCTTTGCACAAATATGAAGAGTGCAAAAATGGATTTTATCCTACATATTTATTATCTGCATTTTCAACTGTTAATAACTTATACACCAATGTTAATATTTTACTGTTCATTTGCTTAGGTTACAAATTTGAAGAAAGACCTGTCAGTTCCTCGTGAAACCGAAAAAATAGATCTACCGAAGGAAGAAACACCGAGTGCTACACAACCAAAACCAAGTGCTGGACAATTAAAACCGTCCAATGAAGAGTCGCAGGCTGTAAAAATTGGTTTCAAGACAATGGTCACCATCCAGGATGAGCTGGCTACAGTCTTGGCTCAAAATTCCGAGCTCATCAAGTGCTTGTATAAGTTCCAGAAGATATGCAAGTGTGAAGATTTCAGCAGCTAGTTTAATGAACTGGCATTGTTGAGGAACAATGGATAGTCAGTGAAAACAATTATGAGATTTAATGAATTACTCAAATAAGCATGTTTTAATAAAAATGGTATAATCTTCTTTCTTTAATTAAGTGGAGCATTCAGCTAAACGTTCAAGATTCCATGTCACTTGCTTGTCTTCATTTCTCCAATTCCCATTAGCAATATAAATATCAAAAGTCCCATCAGTAACAGCAGCAGATTAAATAATTGAAATAAAAGTGCACAATATTATTATATTAATAAATTGAAAATTAAAATATTAAATTAATTACGAAATTATTAGTGGTAAAAATTGGTGACTGGGAGAAAAGACAAGAGTCAATATTGATTAATAATATTGATAATCAATAATACACTACTTTTTACTAAATATCTTTTTCAAATTAAAAACTTGTTCAATTATTGAGTGTTGAAATAGTCCTTAATAGCCAATTAAGCGAACAAGAATTATATGTACACCATTTTGTGCCTTTGTCATACTACATCATAATACAGGTTAAATCTCTTTATAATGTGAACCGAAGTAATGAAATTTCAACAAACATTCATACAAAATGTAATAATACTTTTTCTATATTCAGATTTGACCTGTTTAAAGTAGCTTACGAACAAAAAAGTTGATGATAAGCTCATGATTTTTTTTATGTATGTTGTAAAAAAGATTTCAAATTATACCTTATTTTGAGTACAGTAGAACCTCAATATAACGAACCCTGATATAGTGGGATTCGGATACAATGGACAAAATATGTATAGAGCAGCAAAAGTGCAAACATTGTAAAACGGTTATTAGAATTTATTTGATGACCAAGACAGATTTAGAAGTACCCGATTTCTGTAGTACCATACAGAATTATGCTCGAAAAGAAGTAGCAAAAGAAAATATTTTACATCGGTTAGAAGTCGATGAAGGTGACCCTGGGTATCACATCATGGCTGAAAATCAAATAGCAGATTAACTCAATAGCTGCCACAGTGAAAAACATCAATGTCCCACCCAACGCCAAGCATTTATCTTGTATATATTAACCACTTAAAACATAAACCAAATCTTTATCACCAGCATTCATTATTGAAGTCTGAAGTACACACTTGTTAATTCTTAACATGATAGCTGTATGATACAATAGTGTTTTGAATGAATATAAACAAACATCAGAATTTCGATAGTTCGGCCACCATGCGTCACTACTACACGCACAAACAATGATATAAAGATGTTAACATATATGGCAAGACGTGAAGAGTTCTGCACGGGTTGTTTCAAATATCTAAATATATTTTTACTCTACTACATACTCTTCTATGGAATGGTGTACACCTTTTGTCATCAATAATGTGACTGCAAAAAAAATGTTCACTGACGTGTTTATCCATTTTCGAGGTTCTACTGTATTGATATCATTAAACGATTTTTTCTACAAGTTTTTTTATAAATGATAGGGGTTCTAAAACAATAATAAATTGAGGCAGCAGTCTCTAACCTTTATAAACATAGGAACTGTTAGAATATCACATTATTAGTGAGCTACGTATGCATATACATGCTTTATCATTTCTGGCAAACAGTATGTATGTATTGCTGAAAATTGAATTTATTTCAATAACATGTTTCTCCTGCTAGCTGGCCACCATGAACTATCGACAGCTTGTGAGAAAAGTTAAAAATGATTTATATTTTCTTTTGAATATTTACAAAAAAAAGTGTTTTCCCAACCCAGATTGTATGTATCTTTTATTTATTTGGACTATTAATGCTTGATTTTTGACAAACCTTGTCTCGTGTATTATATTCGATTTTGAAGCATTTTCATTTACCCTATTCAATAAATTTGATCCATTCAGTTTGCAGAGGGCTGTTTGAATGCATTACAAAATGAATTAAGCTTTTTTAGACATGTTTTATATGTATTGTTTTGAATTAAATTATCGAAACTTATGCCAACATACATTACTTTCATACAAAAGTTTCAGTAAATTAACTCAATCATGAGTATTGAGTCCTGAAAGTCACTTCAAGTTTACTAAATATGACTGTATAAGATAATATCCAAGTCTATGACATAATAATAAAATATATAACAGTTGAGTTGATAAGGAATATTCATAAAGGAAGTTAAATATGTTATTCGACATCTTATGTAGCATTATTATTCGACAAACTGTAATGTAGAATAAGTTAAAAAAAATGTATTGTAAATTTATTTTATATGATATAATGCACTTGATAGTAGAGATTTTACATTAACAATTGTTATCAGCACAGTATCGAACTGATGCATTATTTTTAATTCTTATCAAGTTTATAAAATTCATCTTCTATTGTGCTGTGGCTCAAGATGAGTATCGAGTTCCTGTTTTATTAGCTATAGCTTACATCCCAGCATGCTTGTAACTTTACTTGTTAGAAAAAAAACCTACTTACTGCATAATAACAATTCATTGATTATGTTAATAAGTACCAAGAGACAACAGAATACATTTGGGCCTTTTCGCCATTGATTTCCGCTTAATCAATTCAAATTAACCTAACCTTAAATCATCTATAATATTTTATTTTTGTTCTCCACCCCTGCATGATGTTCTGCTTGTCTATTAGATGTAAAAAATCAAACAACTACAAAAACATCGCGCTTCTCATAGAAAGCCCAAGTTTCATTTTGTACCTCAGGTGAGGTGACTGCTGGTGACGATATATATATTTTTTGTTAGTATTTTTACGTTTATATAATATTTTATGTGATATTTTCTTATAGATATATAGTAATACATCTTTAACTCATTTGATAATGAATTTTAAATTGTTTTAGTGATACATTATACAGTTGAATCTCGATCCACTGTTCCTACATTTGGCGTTTTCCCGCATTTACTTGTCACTGATTTCTCATTTTTGTAGAAAATTTTTCATCCTGCTCAGAAGTACGTAAAACTCCATTCATCCGCTATTGCTGTCTCATCAAAAAAAAATTATCCGATCTTTCGTTTTTGTCGATCATTTGTCAATCCGTTCACTCATTTTGATCTTACATTTTTTTGCCACACTTTTCCGACTTTCCTGCATCCGCCGTTTTTATTTTTCAGTTCCTCGAAAAACGGTAGATTGGGGTTCCTCTGTATATTATTAATTGAATTGGTATTCATCATATTTGGTGTCGTTTAAACACACCCAGATTGTGCTTTAATTCAAAAAAATTATCTGTATACTGTGATTTATTCCTTATATTTTCCTAGAACTGCATTTTCAAACCAAGCTTTTAACTTTTGTACTGTAATTTTTTTTTCTTCCACTTCAGGCATATGGGTACATTATCAACATCCACTTCTTATGTATCAAATACAACTACTGCTTGACACCTCCAAGAATCTCTGTTACTAAACAATACTCTCACAATGCCTAAGGTCAAGTAAATACCCTGTAGCTACACTGAATATACTCTATAAATATTTAGTTCCTTTCCAGGACTGGTTGGTATGTTTTCATTTTCCGAAATGAATATAAATATATTGGTTTTAGTTGTAGTTTAGTAACAAAATTATGCTCATGATATGATAGAAGAAGAATTGAAACTATGTTAGTATATACAAATGTGTCTTAAATATTATAATTGGGGTTTAACAGAAAGGGACATAAAAAAAACTACAAGAAGTTACAACTTTATACCCCCTGATATCTGGCGTACCATTGATTCCATTTTGCAATAACTGTTGTAAATTACTGTTCCATGAATTGTATATATTTTTCCAGTCTTTGTTTTGACGCAATATGTTAATTTCTTCTCATTATAATGTGTTATAGGCTAGTATTAAAAATAATGTAATAGAATATATTAGTAATATTGTCTATGAAATAAAAATACCCTTTTTAAATTTGAAGTATATATTTTATGTCTGTTACAAACGAACTCTTATTTACAATATGTACATACATCTCGTAAGACAAATTTGTACCAAACAACAAAATTAATGGATTTATTAAAAAGAATTCGTGAAAAAAAATGTATTATGTTCTTTTAATTTGCTGTCAATGGTTTTACAGTATGTTCCAGAAGACAGTATGTTAATCTGCAATTGTTCCTAATCTTATCTCAAAGATTCTTGTTTGTATTAAAATACAATTCTCAAGTATATTTAAGTGCAGCAGGTGAACCAATTGGGCTAAAGAAAACAAACAGTGGCATACTATTTATATACACAAATGGCTTATTAAAAAATTTTACCATATTAATTGTAGAAACGAAAAAAGAATATAACCCTCAGTTTTTTTTCAAAATAGCTTTTTTTATCATCACGATGGATGCAAGTTAATACACATTCTCTTAAAAGGATATAAGTCATAAGTAAGGATTACAGTCGATATACTTCTTATACTGATCTATATCCATCAATGTTCCCGAATCATAACAGTCTTAAATCCTACTGACTGCACTTCTAAGAATTAACTAAATTTATAAATTGCACTTGAAAACATAAATTAATTAATAAAGATAATATTAAACTTCAATAAAACACTAATATTATGTAAGTTATTTGAAACACCAACAAATTTGGTTCATAATTGAATATGAAAGTTTCAGAAGTCACCATCCTTAAACAAATGCAATGTTAAACAACATAACATAGCTGATTACGCTATAAACATTTAAGGAATTATCACTACAGAATGTTTCATTGAGAATTGTACTGTCAGCTATAACAATGCTACAAACATTTTTTTTTAAATGAGACCCCAAATATTATGTAGAACTTTATTCTACATAAATATTAAGTTGTTTTTTGGGTTATATCAGTTTCAATTTGTCATCTACACAGAAAAATTTATAAGTGATAAAAATATATTGTGAACATAGCGTGACAAGGATACAACAAACGTTTCTTGTAGGAGTTATTGAATTTCACTACCATCACGTACAAGAAAAAATCTTTTGGTTGAACAAGACGTGGAATCTGTTCATGGGGATTATCAACAATAGATATTTTTTATCAAATATTTTACATCTTCTTAATTTTAAATATATTTTCTTAATAAACAGATTTATTTCATTTATAAGATCTCTTTTTGTTTGTGATTTTTTTACTTCCATCCTTGTAATGACTAAATAAATTGTAAATAATTAAATTTTAATTCTTTTATTTCAAGTCATTATAAACAATCTGTTTCAAATTATGCAAGTATCTTTGAAATTAGCGCTATTAATTAAAATTCATTTTGGCCAATTAATAAGAAAGTCCTTAACTAATTTGTTCAAAATGATTATGCTAAATACATCTAAAAAATAAATCTGTCTGTATAAAATTATCAATGGTTTAAAAATAATACATGCCATGCTGAAGTACTTTTAATATTTGTTTTGTATTTTTTACAAATATGAAGTAATCATGCCTACATCATGCTTTGTAAAAAGCCATTCTATGGAAATAATAATGGAAGTTTTGTATTTGCATTCTTTGCAAATTGTAATGACATCTACAAAAAAATCTGAGTATCCAGTATATATCGAAAGTAACCACCATATATTTTTGTGGAACCATATGACTGTGTTATACGAGGTCCGGGCGTAGTTAAATATCAATTACCTCAGATTTTTCTTTAATTTGTCAAATATATCAACATTGGGATCATAATTCCTTTTTAAAGAACGCCTTTTTGAGTTTGTATCGTTATCACAAAACTCGTATTATTATTTCAACTTAATATTGTGAAGCTTCTAGCTATAAGCTAGTATAAGATCTAATAAAATTAAAGTCTAAATTTCCATGCTTTTGAGAATCATTGGAAAACGACTATATTCTGTGAAAGTCTAGTACGTGTGATAAATACGATCGAAACATGTTCATCGAGCAGATTCAGTCGATATTATAATATTACATTGCAAAAGTAATCTAGTTTTCAATCCCAATCCTTGAGCAGTTGTCAGGAGTAGTCTTGCTCCGACAAAGCTATATTTTTAACTCTGTACATGAGCTTGTAGAGACGGTGCTGTTCTTGAATACTCAAAAAGTGCTTCAGAAGATCTTCAAAATCTACATCACCTCTGATCTTGTCTTGTTTTTCTTTTTCAACATTTCTGAAAATGGAAACACTAGATATGAATAGGAGTAATCATCTAAATGTGAATTTAATAAAAGAGTTCTCAAAATGATAAATCAGCTGAGATGTAAGTAGAAGTATTACACTTCATCAAAAAAATATCACCGAAAATCAAATAAATTCGATGTTAGCATTCTAATTAGTCATTCTCATACTTCTCTATGAATATGTGAGTTTAAATAAACTGTTATAGATATAAGATGATGTGGATATTAATATTAAAATGATTTTGACATAGGCAATAGCATTTTTGCTTTTAGTTTCCTCATATTAATAGCTATACTCAAAAAAAATTAAACACACCCCTCAATTTATGAAAATAATTCACATACATATAGGTTGAAGTCTTAAGCATTAAAAGTTTTTTGAGCCATATGTCAAAATGGCAGGAGGGAGGCACTGGAAGAAGTTTGTGGTTTAAAAGATGTCTATATGAATTGGCAACAATTTGGTAGAACTCCAAAATCGCTTTTTTTTATTGGCCATTTACTAAGAATAACCTAGGTTTGTCATGAATTTGTATTTATTAGCAAACAATTACTTCTTGTAAAAATTGTCTTCAAGTAAAGTCAGCATGCTCCATGTAGGAGCTAAAATTGTTATCTACTAATAATGGATAATTATTCGAGCATATAAATCCTGAATGTTTTAATGTCGATTTTCAATTATCAAAAACTTACTTATTTGGTATAGCAACAATAGTATGTGGCACGCATTGCAATCTATTTCGTAACATGTGGAATGCCTCTGTCTGGGGAAGCAACATGAGCAGACCATAAAGGGCACTGCAAAGAGCATCTGCGTCATGACCTCCGAGTAATTCTAACCTCAAATCTGTAATTAGTACATAGTTTTCAGAATCCATTAGTGACCTACATTTTAAATATTATATAAGCATCTCATACTGCGTGTATTGTAATATTTCAAATAATCTACTATGTGATATAATTGTGGGAGAGTTTATGTGAACCTAACGTTGTCTGCCTTAAGGTACTTTCATAACGAAAGACTAGGTTGGAGATGCTATACACAAAAAAGAACTGATATCGCCAGGTTAGGTTAGATATTACGATAAGTTCATGCTATATAAGATTAAACAGTTAAAGAAATACTGTAATGTTTTTATTGGTGTTCACAATTATAAAAGCTGAATAATACAAATTATAAATAAATAAATATTGCTGGCCAGCATTTGACATATCTGGGGAGTTAGTTAAATACAAAAGAAACATATTTATGGCTGTATAATTAGTATTCTAGTCTATGAATTGGTACTTACATGAAAATATTGGTGATTCAATCAATTGGACTAATTTGTCTATTTCAGTCAAAAATTCTACAGTCACCTCAAGTGTTCCACTGTAATATAATAAATGTTAAGGAAATAATTGACAGTGAATAAATAAAATGAAATATTTTCATTAAGCTGGCTGCGATTCGTTTGTTGAAATTTGCATGGCGGCCGACAAAATTTACGAGAGAATATGCATAAAAAATTGAAATGGTATAGTACCGTCTCCCATTATTCACAAGCAAATTTAATCGTACCCCAGCTATTTCTCATAGAAAAGAATTTTATAGCGTACGACTTATATATGAGTCCACAGGAACCAACCAATGTACTATCAAGACTCATACACAAGTCCACAGCCATTAAACTGTTAAGTATTAATCCATCAGGAGATGACTTCGAGGTTTATTTTATGCAAATAGTTTAATGAAACTTTTTTTCACCATATCCGCTCTGTAAGTGGAAGTTCTAAAGAATGAATATAACCTAAATCTCCAAAAACACAAGATTTCGATCCCCATACAAGACTAATTCTTACAATTTTTTTCATGAGAGATAATTGTTAGTGGATCACGGAATTTAAGTTTTTCACTTCCGGATCTAAACTGCATAGATTGCATTAACTACCCTGTTTTTCGGACTGTAAAATGCACCTTTTACACAGAAAAATCGACTAAAAATTAGGGTGCGTCTTATAGACCATAAGTAACATTAAAATACAAATTACACTGTATCGAAGATGTTAGCAAAGTTCATTTACTGGCGAAATACGTTAATAAAATTAGTACAGCAAACCACTGAATTGAATGTTGTTAGTACGAATAATTTTAACAATGAATAAAAACTAAGTAAGAATGTGAAAATATCTTTACACAATTTTTTTTTCTTCTAAAATTCATCTCATAAATTTGAGGTGCATCTTATCATCAAAAATACGGTTGTGATGATTAGCATATATTTCATAAAAGGATACAATAATCTTATTAGTTGATTACAGTGTATGTAATTCTGTGTTAAGAAACAGAGGGCGACTAATGCAACAGGATTGTGACTCCAACATTTGTACAGACATACAAATAGTGTCCGACTTGACTGCAATCAAAAAAATTATCATTAAATCATTTACCCGCTTTGTAAAGGAATGTTATATTCAGTTGTTTATCAGTTTTTCGTTGGTTTTTTTTAGTTACCAAAGAGGAATGAATAAATTTTCTTTGTAGAGTGAATGGGTACCCCTGTTATGTATGATACTTTCTAAATTGCATGAAATTTTTAAGCAATATGAAATAGTTAATGCAAATACCAGTCATATTTTGTGTTATTCATGACAATATTTTTGTTTAAAACAGTTTATATGTGAGATATATTCAAGTTAATGTATTTAGAATAGTATAAGTGATTTTATTATTTGATATTTAATACCGACAGGACAAATAGTCTGCAACCTGCCAAGAGTGAAGCTTGCAATACCTGAACATACACCTTACGAAGAGCTGCAAGTGATTGGTACTGCCTCTTTATTCATTTTGACAAATGGTTCGCAAAATAACAGCTAGAATTATGTTTGACAAACTCTAATAAATCTAAAACTGAAATCCAGCCCAGGTGGATTTTTTTCTCTATTGAAACCACTTGGGGCTGCCGTGTCGAGGAGACTTTTAATATTTAAATAACTAGTTATATCACATATTTTTTTATATATCAGATTGTTGCTCCACTTACAACAATCTCCAATGGTAAATTAACAAAGATTTGATAATAATTATCATATCTTCGCTGTTTATCGATAATTACTATCAATATTCGGTAACAGATATGACACATATATAAGAACATAACTCTTTTTGAACATAAATTTTTTTGTGATAAAAACAAACATCTTACTTCTGTGTTAAAATCTTTCAAGTGATTTCTGAGATCAAATAACTCAGCTGATGTAAGTAATATCATGTTGAGTGTCTCCACCATCGTAGCTGCAAATTTAACATTCTTCTCCTTCAACAATATCTCAGAAAGTGTCGTGTAGATATCTTCGGCATTCAGAAGAACACACAGCTGCCTGTAAAGATATTAAATTGTGTTATATGTTGATATACAATATGTTAGAATCTATAGATATATATGTTGTGTATGCTTGTAAATTGTTCAGAGTTATAAACCACATATACCAAATTAGTAGCAGTATTAAAATTCACATTATCTTTCATAGTTTTCTAACAAATCAGGATATAACGCCTAATGTTTTAAGTGAATAACTGAAAAATAATCTGTAAAAATGTCTGTACAATAAAAAGATTGAATTTTATACATTTTCTTCACTTCAACATTATTTGTAATGCAGGTTTTTTCGCATCTTTCGGATATCTCACCTGACAATGAAAGAACCCCGATCATCTAGAAGAGTGTTTTCATCACTGAACAACTGAAGAAGACTGACTAAAAATTTTCTGTAGTAAGGACTGGAACGAACATCGGATAAACCTGAAAAAAAATCAAAGATGAATCTAAAGCAATAGATTGCAATTAATTTTGTCTACATGGTTTTCCTATCACTAACTGCAGTACAACATTTACTATGGTATCACGGTCTCTGGGTTTAGACTCGATGAATAGTTCTGTTCGTAGCTGTAATCCAAATTTTAGTGCTAGAGGCTACTATAAATGCCTGGCAGAAGCGGTGGAACGCCTCCAGTAAAGGCAGACAAACGCATTTGTTTTTTCCAAGCCTAAAGTGGCGCATGGAGATAACCAAA
>JAGVSQ010007945.1:0-14842 GCA_022683975.1 Rhyacophila evoluta
ATGCTGATGTTTAACGAGATTGCCTCGGATATTGATATCTTCCACGTAGGTGAGAACGAGATTAGATGGATGCTATTATATACATTATCAGAATAGGATCGGTCTAACTTACTTGGTAGACACTCTCTTTTTCCTTCTGTAGATATATGTATTTTTAATTCTTTCTTCATTCTTTTTTTTATATTTTACTATGTTTTTAATATGTTTGTTATAAGCATATGTATATCGTATTGTTAATGTATTAAACTTATAATATGTATAAAGTAAATAAATTAACGATCATAAAATACGGTGATCATACTGTGGTCATTTACGATACTATAACACTGTTATTTCATTGTTTCCGTTTTGCGAACTTCACAAGGAGAGTGATGAAGTAAAAAAAAAAGTCTTTGAATTCAGTTCAGACTTGAGTCTCTCTTACAAAAGTTAGAATTAATAATTATCGATTGAATTGATTTACTATTATTTTCATATCGTTTAATATTTTATTACCAACATTTTTTTTTTAAATAATGAGATGTGTGTACCACTCTTTTAATTTCGTTTTGTAATATAAACTATTAACTTTCAAAACTCTGCATTTTGTTGGTCAAATCGAGCATGTTAATATTAAGCAATAATAATAATTGAAGCACCACATATCGATGAATGGTATATTTTTTATTTCATTTTATGTCGATAGATGGTATGTCAGTATATGTTCCGTTTTCAGGGGGAAAATAATGGTTACACACAAATAATTGTGCACGCAAACTTGAACGTATGTAGCCTCCTTTGTAAAGTATAGTTTTTTCTATTTACCCATATGTTTATAAAGCGAGTACAAATTATGTATTAATGAAAAAAATTGTCAATGATACAAGAGACTTACCAAAATAATCGAGTTACGTGTTTTTGCGATATTGGTGATGAAATTACTTTATGTCTTTTCATATGCATCTTAGAGCAGGGGTCTCCAAAAGTCCCAAGAGCCAAGACCTAGCTAGCTCATACTGCATACATACCAACATACTGTAGTTTTTATATATGCGGACCCTACCCCATACCATAGTTTGGAGACCATTGTCTTAGAGCCTTTTAAAAATCTAACGATGGCCTTTAATATAAAGTAATTTTGTTTCAGATCACGAATATTGACTTCCTTGGAAATGCTTACAATACTGGGCGTTCAATTTCATTGATGAGGCTATCTAGACCGGTGATCATCAGTCCTGAAATTCAGCCGATATGTTTGTGGGAGTATCACAACGATTGGAGTTCTCAGATAGCCAATCACAATGCGATGGTAAAGAAATACTTCATATATAATACATAAAAATTGATATTCATAAATAATCCTTATTTAAACAATTCCAATTCTAAGCAGCAATGTACATTTGTTTGTGATATCGATGATAAATTTTTAAAAATAATCATTTTGATATATGTTTTAAGTGGTTCTATGCCGTAAGCGCGTTAAAGCAAATAAAGCAAGTTAAGTTAAATTTTTTTAGATCATATTCATTTTTATAAAAAATAATTCCTGAATTATTCTTGTGGTGCATATTTACATAGCATTTCATGTATGTCACAATACAAGTCCAAAAAGATGTCGAGACATGGTCGATTTTATGATGAGCGAATCAATTTAACCATTAAATAAAACTATTTCCAGATGGTGGGAACAGACCACGAAAACATTTATAAAATAGATGGACTAAGAATTTACCAGGCACCCGTGAGGATTGTTTCGATGGAAAAATGTTCTGCCTCATTGGTTGAGAGAGTCAGAGAACTTGTACTCAGTACACAGCTATGCTATGCCTACATAAGAGGTCGGTATTTAGTTTGAAAACTCATAAACTGATAAATTTTTGACTATTTGAAAAATTAATTTTAGAAATATATTTTGGTCTACTGTTGTTGATTCTCGATGGAAATAAATAATATGCGTAATAGAGATCATATGGTATAAAATACCCTGTGGTAATTTTCATTGGTCCCCGTTTCCGAAACCCAAAATATTAACAGATATTTTCAGACAAACTACAAATGATACATAGAAACTTGGTACTACTTGATACTACTTGATCAACCGTCTTATAAATCTTGAAAATGCAGTAACAGCTTAATTTATAATGGTATGTTGTAATAACACTACAAATTATCAAAACATGTATTTTTTAAATAATAATAAAACATTTAGCTAGGAATTTATAGATCCGAAAAATTGTCATTCGTTTGGGTCAGCTATGATGATGCCAAGACTTGCTGCAGATGGTACGATCGTCTGGTACCTACGGGCAATCCAAAGTCAAAGAACTTGGTACTGTAATGGACCTGATTATTTACCAGCATTTGATATTGCTAAGGAGAGGAAGTGGATCGAGTCTCATTTTAAAGTTTGTATCTTTATTTATGAGTATATAGTATATAGAGTGTATACTTAAAATAACCCTAGCCCTAAAGTAGCTGTATAGTAAGCTTCAAGAACAGATACTTTTGTTGGATTTTGGGAATATAGCGATATGACTTTGTCTGCGATGAGAATATAACAACATGGACCATACATACAAAATTGAAGCTGAAATTGTGGACCTGGCTTGGCCACGTATGGCAGATTATTCAAAATAGTCTCAACCAGACCTGCTTGTCTAATTTTTAAGCCGACCAGATTTCGGTGTCCTGAAAGGCCGCTAAATACTTTTTACAGAATGTATTCGGTTAAGTTAGAGGATGCTTGCGTGATCTGGGATAACGTGAGCGACAAGGATACTTGGAGGCGGTTTGTGGGGTCCATTTGCTGGACGTGGAAGAAAAAAATAATGTTCAGTGCGCTTGGTGGGAATATTAACTAAAAAAAAATTTTTTAAGCTGTCATATATTTATGGTGAAATCAGGGTTATAAATGAGAGTCTACGTGGACTTGACCGAACCGAATGTTCTAATACACAATGGCCATTGTTATATATTTACAATACTTTCAGATGTGCGGTAAAGGACAGCAGATTCTCGGCCACAAAAATAGTTTTAAAAATTCAAGACATTTCCCTAATCTAAAACCAATTTTTATAACCATTTTCCTATGCAGTCATCAGTTGAAGCCGGATGCGGAAGAAGAGTTGTAGCGCACACTGAGCTGATTACGCGAGGAACGGAAGCAATCCACGGAGACTGGCCATGGCACGTGGCCATTTATCGCAAAGCAGCTGGAGGAGACGGTCCCAACTTATATCAATGCGGTGGATCACTTTTATCCCAAAGATTTGTATTGACTGGTAAGAGAGATGATAAGCACTAAAAATATGTTGATTATTGTGCATTTACGCGACTTACAATATGGATGGATGTGTAATAGATCACTTATAAATTCGTGGGTACCTCTGAGACTTTTTGAAAGATTTAAAATTATATATTATAAATGTCGACAATAGATTTATCAATAATCTACTTCCATCTTATAGGTAATCATTCGATTTGCAACATCGATATTCATTTTACGAGAAAATTCATATTAAAGAGTGCTTATTTACGTCTCATCTCAACACAAACTGACCAATTGAATGTATAAATCAAAATAGGGCACCACAAGTTTGTGTTCAATGAACCGAGACATAGTCAATGTCAATGTGTACAGACTTATGGACTTACCTAATATGTGTGTATGCAATACTTTGTCATTATTTTCCGTTTTGTAAGTGAAGCATATGGATCTCTTTAAGTGAAGACTTAACTTGATATTTCTTCGCAAGAATTTATCGTGCAGCTGTGGGACTCAAACTGCAACTTCTGGCACCGTAGCGTGCACATCTACCAATCGGTTACCGAGGGAATTTATACAGTACTCCCTTTATTGATATTCTTGAATGTCATTGATAAACATTTATTTCAGTTTTGTTTTTGTAGCGAAGATTATTTTAATTTAAACGAGTATTTTTTCTTAGCTGGACATTGCGTTGGTCGTGAAATTAAACCAAAACAATTCCTAGTCTACTTGGGGAAACATAACCGTGACATCTTTGAGGCAGGACAATTAGAAATGCAGGTATGTTCCCTTAAAATAGGAAAACATATCTTCTCTTCATTTTAACTTATTTACAAATAAATACATAGTATAAAATATCAACAATAATAAAGTTCATATTGTGGCTTGCTTCATCATGAACCTTATGAGTTAAGTAAAGCAGCTTCATATCCATTAATTCAGAATCTTCTTGTAAAAACATGGGGAGATTCAAATATATCTTCTAAAAAGATTTTCTCTCTGGGTACACCAGTACTAATTAAAATCACTTTCATTTATCCGAGTTTAATTTAGTTTTACCACAACCGTTTTCACATTGCGGAGATCCATAGACTCCTCTTTCGGAGTGGGTATTTTTACACTGTGTAGATCCATATGCTCCATGTTGGGAGCGCGCATGGTATAAAAAAAACAAACTAGTTTTACTTTATTGGATGTTCATTATTTTTTAACACAATTTCCTTTCTTTTCTGTAAATTTTATCCTTTTGTAACCAAGCTTTTGTACTCCCTAATTGTAAAATGTTTTGAACTGAACTAAGATCCACACACTTACTGCTGTTTCCATACTTTCATCAAATGTGAATCTCCGTCATCAAATGACTGGACTTTTAGAGGGCTGAATAAGTGGAAATCTAATGAAGTAAGATTAGAACCTGTTTAGGTGCTTTGACACCCCAAAATGAAGTTTCTGCAGTCAGCAGTGTGAGAATGTGAATGTTCATTGTCATCCAAGATCACATCACTCCTGGATAGAAGTATTTTGCTTTTTAAAGTGATTATAAAATAACAAACACAATTTTAATGTATAGTGCGGATAATTTTTGACACAGCCTACAGAAGGAGAGTTTTCATTAAATAAATGATTTCTTAAAATATTGATAGAATTGCAATATATGTTTATTATAAGGTTTCACAAATTATACCTCACGAGGACATGGACTGGACCACACTCCGAAATGACATTGCCCTCATGAAACTGGAGAAAGATGTAGCCTACACTGAATATATTCAGCCAATTTGTCTATGGAATGAAGATGATACAAGAAAGGAAAGAATATTCAATCATGTTGGAAATGTAAGTAAATACTACAATACTTTGATTAAATATATAAAAATTTGACTATATTAGGTGCCCATCGCTATTTTTCAATTGTTATTAACACAAAATTGAATGTCATGAAAATCATTGTTATATTGCTGATGGGTCAAACTGAAGATCAAACCATATTGATCATCATATCATCAATTTTTTTTTTCCATTCCACTTCAAGGTATGGTGAACATATGAATCTCCGCAATACAAAAGCCTTTTTCAACAATAATCAATTGTCAACCAATAATTCAAGAACATGATTCAGCATTGTATACTGTATAATATTATAATTACACATTTAAATTGGCAACTGTAGTGAGACCTTTCATGACGCATAATGAAATTAAAAGTATTTTTTACAAGCCTATTCTTTTTTCAGGTTGTCGGTTGGGGTGCGACCGAGAATAATATTTTGTCAAATAAACTCATGGTTGCAAATATACCAATAGCAAACGATTTAATTTGTATGCAGTCAAATGCAAACTTCTATAACAAATTTCTCCATGAAAAAACTTTCTGTGCAGGAAATCCAAACCTGAATGGTAAAATACTTCTTTTTTAATTTGGAATCTTTTGTCTAAGTGTGATGCTATTAGTACAACGCCATTACGTCAGCTTACAGACCTATGACTTCTATCGTTTTGCGTATGTTCAGAATCTTTTCAGATATTACAATACTCAAAACTCTGTATTACTTAGAAGCAGGTTTAAGAGTGGATCTGTTGCTTGGGACCTGGATTAGTTGAAATACAACCTTATGGTGGAGAGGTTCAGAAGAAACTTGTGGATGCTATCCGTGGTTTTTAGGCATTTTAGGCACCCTTTCTTACTGTAGTTCATAACTGAGGAGGAATATGTGTTGGCAACGCATTTTTTTTTTACTTATACGTGGTCTATTGTTAATTCTGCCACTCTGCTTAATGTTGCGCTGTACGTCCGTGATAACTAACTGAGAAATTGAGAGCATCGGCTGCTTTTTAATCATAAATGCAGAACTTGCCTGCCAGTAGTAATGCCGATGCGGAGAACAATGGTGATGTTTAACGAAATTGCCTCGGTCACTGATATCCTCCACCCATGTAAGATCGAGTTTAGATGGATGCTATTGTATACATTTTTAGAATAAAATCTATTTAACTTTCTTGGCAGACTCTTTCTTTCCTATATTATTTTTCAATTTATTATTATTTGCTGTTATTTGTACAATATTGACTTCACCTATTTATATATTTTTTTTATATTTTATATGAATAATTTTTATTATATTTGCGTTCTAAATGCTTTAAAGCAAAAATTTGTAATGTTTTTAACACGTAAGAAAAAAAATCACTTCTCACAGCCCAATATACTTACATTTTTACAATTGCACAAATCACATTGTAAAAATTAATACTTGCCAATAAAGCTGAACTAAATGACTGATTTAAAAACAAACCTTATATAAAATTTACTTTCATTCGGAAAACATCTGCTGTCATTGACTGAATATTGAATTGTATTTTATTTTATGTTTTTGTAGATGGCAGTGTTTACCCCTTACTTTTCTTCTTAATACTATCAAATAATGTTTGCAAAAAAAAAACGTAAATTCAATATATTTTGTGATTTTTTTAAGAAGCAATATCCAGTGCAGAATATTACAAAAATAGCACTAAAAAAGTCGTTTGTTTTTTTTCTTTTTACAACGATTTTATAGTTGGCTTTAAACAGTCCAATTGATATCGTTTATGTCAATCTGGTATTAAAATCAGGACACCCTCATGTCTATTATAATGGATCAACATTTTACCTATATTATGAAATAGTTGGTTGGAAGTATGGGTTCATAAGTTTGGATCGAATTGCATCTGTCCCTGAATTGTATTTATGAAAAACCAGACATCACAGGAAATGATTTATAAGAGAATAGGCATATCACTAAATAAATTTTATAATATTATTGGAAGTTATAAACAGGCATTGAAAAAGAAAATGTTTTCAGATAGTGGAGTATGCAACGGAGACAGCGGCGGTGGTTTGACACTGCCAATCACGCAAGGAGACCACGAAGTTACCTGGTTCTTACGAGGAATAGTTTCAGTCTCCGTTAAAAAAGCTGAAGCAAACATATGCGATCCCAGATATTATACCATATACACTGATGTTGCCAAATATGCTGATTGGATTGCTAAAAAAACGGCAAGTGTCAATTACCAATAAATATGCTATCAATGTGTCTTTAATATTAAGGTTAATATTAATGAATCCATAGTAAATATTTCAAAGCAATTAACTATCGTCTATGGAAAAGTTGCACATTTAACTGTAGATCCTACAATACATAGTTAATTGTTTTTCTTCACATGTATCGATAATTTCAAGAATAGTATAAGAATTAGTTTCTTCATATTGGTTTTTATGCTGAAGCGATATTTAAATTTTATTTTTTCCATATTACAATAAATTTTGAATTTGGAATTAAATGACAATGTTGTCGTAGTAAAAATAATAGCAATTGCCAACTTTTATTATTTAGATTTTCGAATTTATATTTACAGATTTTTTAATAACTATGTGTATTGTAATAAGTTGCAAAATGTAATGCAAAATAAGCTAAAAATGTAAAAAAGTAATATTTAGAAGGGTGAAGATAGAAAATAATTACGAGTCCTATCAAGTGATTACTTTTTTGCTAAGCATGGCTACATCTGGAGTATATAAGCAATTGAAAATAATTAAAATTAATAAAATAAAAAACAACATATTCATAGATTATTGAAAAATATATATTTTTTTAATATGGTTAATTCAGTACAAAAAATTTTGCATAAAAATACACCCCAATTATAATTTTTAGGATTATCACAATAATTTACAATGGCACGAATGTTATAGGAACGTATTATATATGTTACATGAAATATAACATTATTGTATAGTGGAAAAGAATAATAAAAAAATAATAAGCAATTAATTTTGAAATAATAACAGTGTTCTGTACTTCATCCAAACTTTTATATAGGATTTTGGATTTATGTAATGTGATAATGTTCAAAACAGAAAAGACCAGAGAGGCTCTCTTAACCACTTCATGCTCATCATCATGACATTACGCCCGCACTCGTTCCCATATGAGTGGGTACTTGATGTGCAATTTCCATGTTTGAAAATGTATCAGTGTACCCATGGTCGCGTGGTCTGTATGAATCATGTATCCGGGTGATCGGGCAATCATAAATTCTCAATTTTGTGTGGATCATTATTATAAATTAGATGTGGTTGCTTCCAGTTACATAAAGTTAAAATAACCCCACCATAATTTAAACCCACTCCTCCATTGAGCACATATATTACATTTCATATTAAAATTGTTTTTCACAAATAATGATTGATAGTAAATCGCTTAACCCATGGAATCGAAAACCATTTAGATTTTTTATGCAGCAATAGGATTGGCATCGGTAATATCTAATGCCAAAGTTCACACGGTTATCAGCTTGGCCATCAATGCGACTAGACTGAATAGAACTAATTGAAACATTTGATA
This sequence comes from Rhyacophila evoluta, assembly GCA_022683975.1. Lineage (NCBI taxonomy): Eukaryota > Metazoa > Arthropoda > Insecta > Trichoptera > Rhyacophilidae > Rhyacophila > Rhyacophila evoluta. The sequence continues at coordinate 8,628 of JAGVSQ010007945.1, forward strand.
ACATTGATCTGTTTAAGTGGTATATTATTCGACTATCTAAAATTCTCGAATAAAATGTACATAACACTGTATTTCAACATTTATAGTAGATATAACAATACACAAAATTAATTATTAGCATTTTATTAATAATATTTTTCTTGGAATGTCAAAATTTATGTTATTTTAGAAGTACAAGAGCGACTTGATCTGTAAGTTATTTTGCTCAACAACACTTTCTGTATTGTCTGTTTGAATTTTCATCAGTACAGATTGTTCTTATTAGTCATCCAAATACGTTGAAGCAACAAGATAAGGGATACTCAAACACTTACAGCACATCATAGAAAGGATTTTTTTCTAACATTATATTATATAGATCAAACCGCATTGGAAAAAGTCTTTCTTGTTTGATTTTGTTTTATACATACAATACATTTTCGCACATTATAATGCAAATACAGCTTCAAAAAATTGGTCTTCATATTTAATATTTTAACACTTTATTAAAATATATTCCTTTAAAGGTTAAGAAAAATATATTTATATCCAATATTTAATATAGCAATAGTTCACATATGTATATCTGGCATTATTATTATATAATTATTGAATATAAAGCAATAACAACTTTTAGTGGTCCTCAAAAAGGGGTGATAATAACCCAACACATACATATTATAATACAAGCAAAGAAAAAATATTTATAACACATATTAGTCAAATATGTAATGAAATTAATAGAATACAGACCAGTTTAAATTTATAAATATAACAAAATTATTATATTATTACATCCATCCATGAGGATTTTTTCATGTCAAACCAATTGAAAAACAAATATTCACACATCGCGTTAAGTCATACAAGGGTCATTTTACAGACATATTTAGTTTGACTAAAAATATGTTCATGACTTTGCCAGATAAAGAAATCACACATCAATCATAGACAAAAATTTCTTTACTATGTAAGTCTATCTATTTTAAAATCGGTAATCAAGCAGGATCTTTTATTCAATATTCACCATTAGACAGATGTCATAAACAATAAATTATGATACGAATTTTTTTCATGTTAAACATATTTTGTTGAATATTAAAAGAAAATAAATATATGAAATGGCAAATATTTTATCAGTACCACGAATATACTGGATGGATACTTAAAGATATCTACCATTTTGATGGTTAAAAATCAAAGATTCCGGATTTCTTTTTTGAAAAGTTTTTTTTTGGAAAATTAAATATGATCTACCGAACGCAAGCGGAGCTACAATAAGGTAAATTATTTTTTACGATGAATTTCCCGCCCAGCAAACTCTTACCGCACTCTTTTCCGGTGCAGTTGAAACATGCGCCATGCCAGTGGGAATCTTTCCAGGAAACTCCCTGCTGCTCCGGCCCAATGGGCTTTTTGCAGTGGTGACACTTCTCCGCATGGAACTTATCGTAGCAAGAAAGACAGACAGGCTGGCCGGTTTTCTCGTCAGGCACATACTGTTGCCCTCCAAGGGGCGTGTCGCAATGATAACAGCAGAAGTGATCAACATGGAAAATTTTATTCTCCGCTGCAGTGTAGGATCGAGAGAAGATCAATTCGTCGCATGCTGAGCAACGAGGGATATTCAAAACCTCTGCTAGATCTCTGCCACAGTAGATATCTCCTGCGTGGTAGAAATAGAAGAGATCTGCGAGTAGCTCTTGGCATATGACACAGGAGAAGCATTGCGGATGCCATGTGGCATCTTGACCTGCCCTATCGGCTTTGACAGCAATTTCACCTTCAGCAATTGGCAACTCGCAACGTTGACAAGGGACAGAATAACAGGGTTCTTGGCTTTCAGACTGGTGGATATGGAGATTACCCACATTTTCCACCATAGAGTCCACAATTCCCTCTTGAGGTGTGGTTATTTTAGATTCACCAGTATTGCCGAATCCAGCAGGATGGTCAATGAAACCTCCTTTAGAATATTGTGGATTTTTTCCAATGGTTTCATATTCGGGAATGTTTTTATTAAAGTTTTGCTCACCACGAATTGCCTGGTATTCAAGTGCATTCATATCTCCAGGGATTGTCCCAGGATACGTATTATAATTGGGTGGAGGGGGTGGTAGCTCCGACCCATCTTCATGACGTTTATTAGTGACATTTTGTCTGGTCAAAGATTCACTACGCTGGGGATCAAGTGATCCCACATCACCTACAGCGGACATGAAGTGTGGATTTGTATTTTTTACAGACATTGATTTGGCTGGCTCTTGAGAAGTCCATGACCAGATTTCTCCATTCGGAGCAAATATTGTACCTTTCTGAGGGTATCTGTCAACCGATACCATCCTATTGTCAGATAAATTGGCATTATTATTGAGAATATTGGGATTTTCACCCATGACGTTGCCGCCGAGAGATTCGGCAAATGCAGTTGTTTCCGATTTAAATGTAGGATTGACATTAAATTCATCACGGAACGACTTGATCGGACTTAAATACACATCACTCTCGATGGGCATATTGAGTTGACTCAGATCCTTGAATAGTCTATCGTAAACTGGCCCGTGCTCCACAGCACTCTTCACTCTATCCGATTCAATCCGCATAGAGGTCAATTTATCTTTGACAATCCGACTGAGGATAGGGCTAGTTGTATAGCTTGGAAGATGAGCAGACTTGTTGATAACATTGCCCATATTATCTAAAACCAGTAGTTTGTCAGTGCCATTTTTGGGAATATTGGCAAACCTGACTCCCCTATTCAGATTGGATAGCTTGAGTGGCAGGCTGTATGACTTTGTGCCAGGAACGGCCTGACTGCCCTCGGTACCAATGATCAAAGTGTCTCCTTTATACAACTTTCCAACACGCACAATGTTGCCAACACCTACCACTTGTTGCTTAATTTGCGATATATATTCCTGCAAATAGAAAATTAATCTGGTTAGTAGGGCTTTATTTTACTATCAATAAACCATAATCAATGAATAGGTAAATGTCTTAATCCACAAAAATTTTTTCTTCTCACAAATAAAATGGGAGCTTAAACCAATTTCAGTATAATATGAATAATATTATACTGCTCGATCATCATTACAACAATTAAATGATTTTCTAAGAGAAAAACATTTTTTTTCAATGTATAAATCAATTAAAAATATAATTATGTAGTATATTTTTACATTGTGACTGTCCATCTCTTCCTTAGTAGGGTTATGAGTACAGAGGTCGATGCTTATGTCGTGGGGTGGAACCTGTCTCCTCAACTGCTCTCGTCTTCGAACGGCTCCTTCCGAACCGGCCACTGGCGCTAGTCCACCTCCCAAACACGACATGTACTCTGAAACCTGAAATCAAAATTACCAATTATATATTTTTTTAATAATATTCAATGCCTGGATATTAACAATATAACACAAAAAATCCTGCAAGAGTAAAATCATTCAATTTTAACCCATGATTAGTGAGTTAATTTTTATGCACACACGTTTAAACACGAAAATCTTTCACTACTATCAATTCAACTAATATCATAAAATCAATTGAAATATGTATCCCAATTTCAAAACAATGTTCTTAAATTTCTAAGCAACCAACATTAAACACTAAAATGTTATTCTAAATTGGAAAAATCATATTAAAGTACCACATATGGCAGCTCCCGTTTCATAATCAATGGAACACGTGAGGACAAATTTGAACCCATAGGAATGACTTATGTGATATTTCATTTTTCTGTGAAAAGCTCAATATAAACACTCTTTCGATTATTTACAAATCATAATAATTATAAAAAGAGAACAGGGGAATTTTTCAATGTTGAACTCAAATTATTTTTTCTCATTTTTTTCGTAGTGTTAAAAGTATTAAAAAAAGAATAGCTTTGAAAATAAGGCGACAGGGCTCACAGGCGTACATGTACGCCCATACTAATTAAAGAGTTGGTGAAGCTAGTATTATATAACATTAAAAGTAACTATTTCCCATACTAAGTTGCATACAACACAGCTTAATTGATAACAACGGTTATAGATGAACACATCCCATTTATTGGTAATTGAATCTAACATAGCTAATTTTAACACTTTAAAGGCTGTTTTGCGCTAAAATTTGCATGCAAAGATTACAAATATATATATAACACTACCAAAATAATTATGACGGTCGAATCCCATTACAACAAAACTAGAAACCTCTTTTGTTTTGTTGAACTGAAATTTTGTTATACTGAATATAGGAAAAATACTACTGCATATTTATTATACGAATGTTTGTTTGGAACAACAAAAAATATATGTTATACTGGAAATTTCGTTACTTCAATATTCGTTATAAAGAGATTTTAAATGTACGTGTGTGCACATATTTCCATCTGCCGCTAAAATTTTAAACCTATATCGCATTTGCACGATATTATTTAAAACTAATCATATATCATTTTTATCATGCAAAAATATATGAACGGACCCGCTGTGACATTTCGCTGTCACACGAAAACGGACTGTAAACTATTAATAATGTACTGTTTCAATTCATTCAATTTAACTCCACTTCGGCAAATTTTCTGTTACACAGCAGAATTGCTGAGATATGGACGTTACCTAACAACCAAATAATTTGAAGTTTCACTCTCTACTTTAAATCTTTTTTGTACTATGATATCTATATGAATGTATCATTAATTTTGAAGGATGGTTTTGTTAATTTACCAATTCTGGTGATGTGTTTGGTGGCACCCATTCCAGCTTGACTGGTTCATCAGCAATTCCACGCACCTTGATGATAGTAACTGCAACCAAGAAGTAATATGATAGATACAAGTTTACACACGAGTTAATTATACAGCACACAAAACATCAAGAGCGTAAGTAACTTGGGTTGTCTTGGGAATTATATCTCTGAGGGTGACAGCATATAAATAAAACTTGCTGTTAATACTGTAACAGCTAGAGTCGCACTTGGTTCAAAACAGACCATCTGCGATTTGCAGATATCTGCAGGATATAAAGACGTAGTGTTTTTTAGACTCATGTATTTTGTCGGTACTACTGAATTATAGAAAATTGTCCCTTTGGGGGTAAAAACTCATTAAGAGCATTTTTGATCAAATGACTTTTTTTGACAAATGCACTAATTTTTACATGGCCTTCCGCTGGAAAAAATCAGTTTGTCGATAACTATCATATCAACGGAGAAAAAATCATTATTAGTAATTATTTCAGATTTATGTTCAGGAAACTCATTTCGGCAGATAATGATATTTTATAATTTATTTTTACCAGAATTCATTTTTTTCATTGTTCCTCATATATCTTAAAACTTCAATATCTCAAAACTATAACCTATAACCTAAACTATACCGCCAATGGGACGAAAAGATATAGACGAATGAAAACCATGTACTAAAATACCGAGACTGCTTACGAAATGGTTTGACTTGGTGAGGACTTTAATGATTACCAAACCTGCCTCATAGAATCTGCCAATTAGAAGAATATGGGAGTCATTATAACATATACAAGAAATATCAAGTGGACATGACATCAAGAGGAAATAACCTACAAAGATTGACTGATCACAGGAATTCTTCGCCATTTTGAGGTTGATTCGAACAGGGAATTGCATGAAAGTAGAATGAAACTCATGAATTTTACCTTTGAAATAAGTCAAATAGATTACAAAAATTTTTCTTACGAGGAAAATAACTCCAAAAAGTATGTTTTGAATAACCACAACATCCTTACAAAATGTGATTCAAAATATTCATTCTAGACCTAAATATAAGTATTTAAATAAGTGGATAATCCATAACATGACATCATTTTTATGAAAAGGTTGAAAATTTTCGTCATTCAATCAATTGTGGTAAACTTTTGTATCTGATATCTTATCAATTTATCAATGATCAAAAAAGTGAGTGAAAAAAGATAAGAACTATTACATAATTTGAAATTTATTGGTGTTCCAGGAAATTTTTCATGTACTTTTTTTCTGAATGGAGCATATTGGTATATACAGTGTGAAGGTGTCCGCTCCAAAAGTGGAGTACACTCAAACCTCTTTTTGTGCGGTTTTGAAGTTATGCGATTTTTTTAAATGCAATATTTTTTTTAAAATATATTTTTGGGATTATATGAACGTATGTACATATGAATAATATAATAATAAGTACGATGTAATAACATAATCAAAAGTTTACGAATTAATTAACGAATAATAACGTAATTAACGAATTCTGA
>JAGVSQ010007946.1:0-14841 GCA_022683975.1 Rhyacophila evoluta
TCGTGAAAAATAATCTGTCAAGACGTCTTCACATTGAGGAGATCCATATACTCCAGTTTTAGAATGGATTTCTTTACACTGTGCTCTACTTTGGGTGCAAACATGGTGTATGAAAAAAATATTATATTAACAATACGCAATTATGAAAACTTGATATACTGAAGATATACAAGAAAGAAAAATGTAATAAATGTTTCGGATATAGTCTATATTTGCGTATGTATCATATTCTAAAACTTTTTTATATTCAGTGTAAAACTACAAAAGGAAACATATTTATACTAGCTGATACTTCACCGGGTAATTTTAAGATGCGATTGATGCTATGCGAATTCCAAAATATAACAATTGATAAATAATCAAGGATATACAGTATTAGTAAAATATGAAAGCAAAGTGCTTATAATGTTGATTCTAATATAGGATTTACGGTATCCCAAATTAGAATTTGCCCACTTTGAATGAGCAAGATACAATTAAGTAACTTCAATAATTGAGCCATACCATTCAGTTAGGTATAAATATTTCTAATGAGTGGATTAGAACATATATTTTACAACTAGCAATTCGCGATACGGCAAGAGGCATAAATCTCTACTTGTCTTACTGCACTATTCCAACATCGACTTTATTGCAATATTATAGTACGATCCACAGCACTAGATCTACACACAAATTATACATAAACCGAAGCAAAGGTAATATTTTAACTAGATCACTGAATACTGACGGATAAAAGTGTTTGTAGAATTCGATATACCAATGTTTTACTAATTCTCAGTGTATCTGCCATATCGAAAAGGATACTTTTGATATGAAATTTTATTAGGTTAATATGCTCCATTTTTGACATTTCAATTCCATGATCTTTATCAAGATATTGATGGAATCAATATTTTTTTCTTTTAAACCTTAATTTAATGCCATTATAAAATATTAAAATAACAACCGGATACTTTCTCGTTGTCTACAGTTATTGTTTCGGTTGATAATTAACATACAATATTATATACAAGAGCTTGTTTCTTAATTTAGTAGCTTCCAAATCGTTGACGATATTTAGGCATTGTATTAATTTCGGGACATTTATTAATTCGATATTCAGATTTGTATCAAGATCGGACAAGTGTTTCACTTCAGAATAAAGTTTGGTCAATCTCAAGGCAGCTCACTTCTTGTGCGTAGAATGATAATCCTCGACAAAATTCAAGTGGCAATAAACCCCGAGGTCGTAAAAAATCTGCAGCAAATGCAAACACATTAAGGTTCAAAAATCTCAACGAAAGTCGAGAATAAAAATTGTCCACGATATCAAACAAACGCAATAAACCCAACAAAACAGCATTATAATCCTAATTCACTACGCCGGGACCGACACGATCTTAATACCACGGGGATTATAAATGATATGCGTGAATTGTATAGGATACCATGTATATGTCAAAAGAGATATTACCCGAGACTTGCTTTTAGATTCATTATTCAATACATTTCTGGTGGTGAAGGTGAAATGTCTTTCAATTGTGCTCTATCCAAGATTACGGTCGTCGCACATTCGTCTGGCTGATTCATATTGAAGATAATCCCCACATGATGAATAGATTCAGGCCTCAAGGAGCGTTATACATATTAATTTCTGCTGAGAGACGATTTGGTTCTGAATTATTTAGTTACGTTCCCATTTTGATACTTCTGATCAATACTGGATACCGAATATGGCAGAAAAAATGGAAAATGTCGCAAATTCCAGGACATCCATGGACCGTTTGATATTGCGAACGTCTACAGCACTAAAGCCATATACAACGAAACATAAAGATAGAAATCCGAAAAATTCTTTGGATACATCTGTATTTGAGAGCCACAACTCTTTCAATGCTTCATTGTTTTTTTTTTAAATAGTTTTTTTCTATTTAATTTAATTATTCAACACGTTGAAAACGAAACGTATTGCATGTATAAAGTATCCAAAACATGATGCAAATACATTTTTCTTTAATTGAAATAAAAGGAGAATTCGACAAAAATGTGGTTTACAGAGAGAGTTGAGACAGAAATATTTAGAATTTCAAACATTTAGAAAATAACATACATCTAAATTTACCCTCAGGTGGAAAATAGAAATACTCATTTAACTATTTTCATTATACACAGTCATTGTTTAACGTATAAGCATCAAACCGACAGATTAGTTCTACATTTTGAAATAAAATACAGCTGATACATGTGACAGTATATCCTCATCCAACGACCATAAGATCATAATATAATAATATAAATAAATTATAAAGTTATTTCATACGAAAAAATACATATTGTTTGTGGGATGATGACGTCAACGTGTCAATTGTATGAGGTTCGTTAACCCTTCCGAAACTGCGGACCACTATTATATCGGCCGTTTTAATTTCTTCCTACTGAGATAATCTCTGAGAGTTCAATCTTGCGTTTAGCGCTGAAACTCGCCCATTATAAATAGATTAAGTGGCAATGAAAGATTTCGGATAACTCACAAGTTTATTAAAGTATCCAATAATATCAGAATCGATACTTGCATTCCCTTTCCAGCATTGGCCACACTCGTTATGCGAGTGTATACCGAAGCGTAACAAACGCGAGTTGTATTTCCATGTGCCAGAATTGTCCTGGAAGCATCTTCCTAAGACCTTAAATGGCGTACAATTCCAATTCTAACTCATAATTAACTCATTCACAGCAGAAAACACATTTAGGCGAATACACGAGCATTTGCTAGATGCTCAAAACGCCAAACGACGTACGACGCCGACCAGGAATTAACAGTAATGGTAATAATAGGGTTTGTAAGTATCAATAAATTATACTTGCCGTCATCTAATTGAAAATTATTGACAATTTAAATGCAGGCTAAATTTTCAGCGCAGATGTGATTGCAAAGTAAATTCTATAGCAGTGAGCGTGTTCATAATGAGCACCGTTAAGAAACATTCTCACTCTCCATAAGATACTGCAACATTTTTAAAAGCTAAAAAAGTACCCTTCGTAGACATCAAGTCGCAATGTTCAAACGGTTCGTCAAACCGATATGAAAAAATCATTCCTTTCAACTGTCATATGGGGGAACATACAGAGGATGTGTTTAGTTAGTTTGAATACTTACATCAATTATCAAAAATTCATTGAACTGAAAAAATAAGCTACTGATATATTATTTAATAAAACACGACAATACAACCAGATTTCACATACAGTAGTGAAGCATGGTGTAACGTAGAATCGAAAGTGGTGTAGAGACGTGACAGACAGCGGTAGAGAAAGAAAACATCCCTTAACACCATTAGATTGCCAGATTTTCTAACGGATGTCCGTGATACCATGTCTCACACATGCGCACTTAAATATCGTGTCTAGGCCAACTTCTAAACGTGTAATAGAACTTAGTTTGCCTGGATTAAGCGCAAAATAACATATTTAAAATTAGTTTGTAAATATGTTTTAGTCGACGCGGATATTGATTACATTTTGGGAAGATGACTTTTTCAAATACTTCATGAAAATATAGACGATATTATAATTTAATTACACGTATTATTTGGTTGAGCGTGAGACTTGCGATAGTTCACTCACCACCATGATAAATCGACATGATGAGACATTTAATGCTGTCTCGTCTACCCTAGTATAGTCAAATCCAACTACAACTCCATAGCAACATGTTGCCGTCCAACTTATACTTTTTAACAGTCTTATTACGTTGAACTTTTTGTAAATATATTTCGCGAATCTTTACAGTAAACAAGCTTAATCTGAGAAATACTACAGAAAATCTTATGTGCATATTAATACCTATACTAAAAATCAGAAAATACACGTGTGTGTCTGTCAGTCACAAAAACTCCTTCCAAACGGTGAACAGTAGCCACATGAAGTTTTCACGTCATTTTGATTGCTATTTTTAGGTCAATCGTTTTACTTTCAATTTTTAACACCATCACCGATGATCAAGAAGATAGTAAAAATATTATATATGGGGAATTATTGAAATAAATTTGTAATAACAGGATGAATAAAATTAAGTTGACTAAAGAATAAGTTTAAATCGATAGCTGGTTAATAAAACTCGTATAATATTGTTTAAAACAGAAAACTCTCCTTACGCGTTTAAAACATGGGATTTTACACTGAATTGTTTTTGTAAACTCAATTGACGGTAGACTGGCAACTTATTGCATCTTCAGTGAGTGCGAGTTGTATATGAGTACTTATTATGTCTGCAAAGCGAATGTCACATAGTTGTGCGAATGCCAAGATCATGGATCGGACGCTTCGTGCAAATTTCCGGGGCGACAAACCAGTAATTTTAAAATAGTAACTTGTAATATACGATTTATATTGTTTTATCGGTAATTCGATTTTGGAAGAAAACAACATTATTAAACAAAATTCGTCTTGATATATATGATCAGTAATTTTACAGTATCCTTTAAACTGCTTTGTTCGACTTATTCAAAGACAGAAATTGTTCCCCATTGAAATAACGTTAAAACTGTTTGCTATTGAAAATATAGATGCAAGAAATGTACCTAAACAAAATCTGTATCAATCAATATTATTACATAAATAGTTATCCTCAAAACAGGAAATCGACTAATTTAAATTAGGCAATACTATTTTATTGTAACTTAATTAATTTTTAAAGATTATCTTATTTGCTTTTATAATTAAATGTAACGTATGCAATTCGTTTATTCTCGAAACAGTACATTTTGGAGTCCCGAAGTTGTGTTTTGGGACAACGGGATAGGCTTCTTAAAAACGGGACGTATAATCACGTTAGTGATTACACATACAGTGCTGTCGTAAGGCTTTCGACTTATTCTGCCTGATTGGAATCGATTTTAAAGTAAAAACTGTTTGCGATTTGTAAACATCCATGTCGACCATTATAAGCGACACGAATTTTGAATTTTTAGCACCTTCAGGCTGTTTCAACACAAGCGATTTGCAAGTATAACAATTAGTATATAAAAAAAAACAGCTCGTTCGTCTACACAAGACACGAAGACATCGAAAAATAAATCTCTAGTCTTAAATACCGATGAACGATAGAAGTTTTAAATGACTACTATTATTGTTTGTTTTATTTGCTATACACCTATGACTTAAATTGGTGAAGTCACTAGTGAGAGGCAAGCAAATATGCCAATTCATTACAACGAAGGCCTGCCTATCTTGTACAGATCAAAACAAGTCCTCGACTCACGAATTCAACTGCAACCATAATTGTTTTTCAGCCAGGAAGTTGGTCATATTTTATCTTTTTGTTTCTTCTTTACAAGACTGAATGGAATAGAAACTATTGACTCAACATGTTCTTAACTATATTAATTTCCGCCGATTCACTACTAATATAATGCGCACTATTTTTCTTACACCTAAATAAGATGAGTGCCATTTAAGTATAACATGTTGCCTGTCATTTTATCAGCATCTGAATAAAATCCTCTTTAGAATCCACGGCACCACAGAGAAAAATACAAAATATCTATCGATTGATTAATTAAAGATCTAAACTTAAAAATAGCAAGAAAAATGTACATAACATTCAATACATGTGACTTGGATAATAAAATGAAATCAAAAACCCTAAGCACGTTAGTTCAATGACAGCCCACCGAAAATTTAAAAAAGTCAAAATAACATTTATAAAATATAAAATAAAAAAAACAGCGGTGTGTTGCCATTATTTAAAACACAAAAAAATACCTACGGCCGTTTTCTCACAGCGAAGAGAAAGACGCGTTATGTTCGTTATTGTTATTTGCTTTTGTAACAAACCAGACACGTTCTGATATTTTTTTCTTATTTATGAACGTATGAGTACATTAAGATGAGTATTATGTGTAGCACATACCACTTCTAAGCCGCCAAGAATCTTAATAAATTATACTGCCGGTAGTGGTTAAATTTTAATCTTTCGATATGCATAATAATTATACATTGCTGATTTGTTGCAATCTCGAAGAGCAATACGGCACCCATTGAAAACGATTGAATCATATAGAAAATAAAATTCTCCCTCTTTCCAAATCGTCTACCTATGTGGAGTATACGACCCACACAAGATGCATCCAGGGTTCTCTGTCACCGGCCAGCTTTACACACTTCCATGGGAGCATACCTTTACTCCGTCGAATTTATCCTGTCGACAGTAACCGACGGTATTGTAAGGCGTCGAAAGAAGAGGCAAGCCAATTTTTCTCTAGGGGCATTATAAAACGTGTCTCAGCCAGCTCGCTTTAAAGGTCGTTCAGCATCATTTTCATAAAACGATGTTCTTCAAAAATAAAGCATGAAAATGTACCGATTGATGAAACGTGCCAAAACTATCAGTCAATATTTTGAGGATTGTTCAAAGAGGAAATGTCACTTTTTGATTGATTGCGGGAGTATACTATTGAAGAAAAACTTCAAAAATATTGATAAAATATTTTCAAAATCCGTGTTTTAATGACGAAGGTGTTTCTTTTCCAAGTGGCAATTATTCTATAGACGTTACAATGGATCGGTTTTTCAGAACAACTAATTTACGAATTTTACGAACCTCGACAAGTAATAAAATACCGAGAAGATATCTATTTTACAGTCTGTTTTAAATCGATAAATACTGTGAAAACAATTTTCACTACCTCATTAGTGCATTGTGAGCTCATCGACCTAAATTCATTTTCCAAACACAATGACGGCACGAATGTATTCGTTGGACTTAAAAAATATCCATAAATTCTGATGAAATTCTAAATAATAAGAAAGCTTATTTAGTATCACCAATAGCTATTTCAGTCAATATATCATTAGCAAAGCTAAAATTATAAGCGCACATTATATCCGCCTTGGTGCAATATGCGTGGCTTCCAAGCTCACGCAACTGAAAATGGTCCTGAAATTCTGATACGTTCGTTATCCAGGCGCCTCCGAAGAGCATTGGCCCTGTCTCATCTTTCGACTAGTGAGGAATTCTAGCGTCCTGCAAAATCATCCAGTAGTATTGATACGTGTTCGAATGTATTACATAACGGTGACATGTCCAGGGAGGAGACTAAGCAATTGACCGATAATAATGAATACTAACATAACCTAACCTAAATATTTTCGCCCTTTTAACAACTACAATTGATAGCTAGACCATGTATGTTTAAGAATTTATAATTCACAATCAATAAGAAAGTATTTTCGCAGCAATGCATTTTAGCAGATGTTTTGTGACTAATACTAGTTGTCAACAAACGCTTTATACAAAGTCCAGCTAAATTGACTAAATTCTCAATTAGTACATCATCGAAAATAGATTAAATAATATTTCGTGGTTATACTGGTGATCATCAACATTCATACTTTTCACTATTTTTGTCCACACGTCGTCGTTGTAGGATTGGTTTATCGAATATCCACGGTGTATATTTAAAAAGAAAACGTGCTTTCAATTAGTCATATATTTTACACTAATAGTGCATACTGTAATTCTATTCTTACACAATTCAGCAATTAAATAGTTCTTAGATACCTTCATGTATTTCATTGTAATTTGTTTTTTTATCTCCTGAAAACTTGGTCTATTCAACAAGCTAATCCTATGAAACGATTTTTTTTTTCAATATACCAGCGGTCAAGTTTGGAATTAAATGAAAACGTGTGTGCATTTGCGAGAAGTTTCACAAACTGCAAAGTCGCCAGTTCTCGTCTGATGTTGATACTGGTAAAGAAATAACTACCATGAAAGAATCCCGTACGAGCTCTATACGTACATACAGAGTTTAGAGGCGTATTAACTTATTTCACAAAAGACACATTTCCCACGGATATGAACTGACTTGAGTGAGACAATAACGGTTCAAGTTAAACTGTATCAGAATTCTGATTCAGCATATTATAGAGGAATTTATTTAAGTAAATAGCGCTATGAGTAAATAAAGACCGTCTTACTAATTAGCAGTAATATACACTACTTCTAAATGAAAGGCTCGTTGTTCCTCATGTTATATGATGTCCTACCCTTTTTCACGTACTAACCTTCCAATATAATCTGTATAATGCTTTGCATGTACGTTCCTATACGACGTCGCGATATTCGACGGTTTAAAGCTCTATTGCACTAACATGATTGAAGATTGATTTTTCTCTACACCCTATCTAACTGAAACTGTGTGGAGGTTGCCATTATGTGTTTTATTGAAGGTGCTGATAAGTTCAGTTTCTCCTTTTTTGCGTGTCTTATTTCTATTTCCAACGATGTATGTGGGTACACACAAATTGAATACTTTTATACACAAGGCAGTCGCTCTTAAAAATATTATACAATTTCCCGAATGGAGTACATAACTGTTTTGTCAAGTCCATACATAAATTATGCATTTTATATAAGAGAAGCTAGACGTTCACATGTTTGAATGGGAAAAGGCCCGTGCTGGGTATAACGTGAAACGACTACAAAAGAGTGCGATGGGTATAAAAGTATATCTTGTCTAATAACAAAAAACTAAAACTCTTTAATCACTATTATTACGTCAATTCCATATATGTTTAATTTTACTATTAAATTTACTAATACTTTTTAATATAGGCATTAAAAAATACGTAATTTGATTTATTGTTATTGACAACAGAGTTCTTTTCAGATCTTGTAGTTTTTTCTGTGTGGTATACGAGGTATTACTTTGTCATGGGCGATAGGATAATATCTGCTTAAGCAATCCAAATAAATCATCAATGATATCAACGAGACGCGCATGGAAAGTCCTAAGTTGGTCGACTTGGGTATAAATAATACTAACAAAAAATCGTGGTGAATAAACGAAATTGTCGATCGACCTCAATTGATTATGATGGTCTTGTCACTAACTACAGAAAAATAAGTTTCAAAAAAAAAAATCAATGACATTTCGAATTTGCTGCTCGATGACAATGAAAATGCCATAAAAGGAACACTTTACCCATTTTTAGAAGTCGCAAAAATTCGTGCAGTGTAACGAGTACGTGATTTTTAGAAATAAATAAAAATGTATAAAGGATGTTACTGTGATAATCCTTGACACAGTTTTACACGGGTTTAATAAAACATCTTCTCAACGACGTGGTGAATAATCAATCTACCCATTACCTTAGATAAAAGAATTCATTATGACTCTCATTAGAGATAGAGTTTATTATTATACTAGCTATTACGCGTGTCACTCAAGCAGGGGGTAAAATACAAACAACAAGTACTGGCTCGCTGTAAGTACAGGAATAGCTCAACGTAAGCGTAGTACTGAGTACTCTCCGAGAACACTTTAGTCACATCGGAAAAAAGGGAAACTGGGCGCTGCCGACTGGACAACATTGACTGGACGCCGCCTAATGAGCGACACAGCGATTTTAAAGATAAAAACCATACGGTATACGGCATGAAACATTTTCGACAGAATCGAATTTTTAAATGTTATTGAAATTACCAATATACCAATTTAAATAAGTTTGGCGGTTATATGTACTATAACCATTTTTTGCAATAAAAATATAGGAAAGCTATCGGTACTGATTCCTAAGGATTGATATTATTTAGAATAGAATGTATTTCTTTTGCTAATATTTATTCATTGCATTACTCGTGAAATTAATAAATATTAACGGCTGCAAGTTGGCCGCTCCTTCTTGTCAACAACGTACTAAATATTCATACATAAATATTTCGTTGAGATTATTATATTGAATTCTTTATCATGTTTCATGAAAATTTATTTATCGAAATATGTTTGCACCAAATGTGTAAGTAACAAAAAAGTGTATATAAGTTAAGTTATATAAGTTATCGCATTCTGATACCCCGAACTGATCAACGTTTATATGTATTATAAAAGACATTCATAGATTTGGCAGCAGTTGAATTAGCGTCATTTTTTTACGTTTGCAAAAAATATTTGTCGATAGCCATTATCATTGCGAGAATAATATTCATATTTGTATCTCACTGTAAATGCAGAAAAAATAAGCAATTTGAATCGATTTCGGTGGACTATTGACAGTGGTAAATAGTGTGAAAACTGCAATGGCTTTTGATATAAGGTATACGGTTCGATTTAGAGAATAACTATAAAATTAACAGACTTTAAATATTTTTAAACATATCTGGAACGAAAGTGGATCATATGAATTTCAACAGTCTTAAGCAACGTCGCTCTAAAAATGGATTATTCGAATATACGCTTGTAAATATTTATTATGACAGTTTTCATAAAAAAATATATGTGCAAAAACTATTGAGACCAAACTGCAGTGGAGACTTGGAAGAATGTGCAGGAATCGTTTTTAGGATAGCCGCAGATTATGATGAAGTTATCTACCATAATAGTCAACTGCTTATTAGCAGAGAAACAGTGAAAAAGAATATTGAATTCGTTATTATCGTTCATTGCTGTATTCACATTTTTTTTTGTTTACGCAACGATAATAATTAAAATATATTATTATTTTAGATACCTGCTGATTATATCGAATTGAATACTGTAGATTTTTCTATGAATTTTTCCAGTTCTTCACTGGGCAGTTATAACTCACAAAGCGTTCGTCGACCGTCCTTGCAGAATGCAATGGCGGCATAAATTACTGCACGTTTACCAGAATATTGTTTTGTTTGCTTTTTATTTCTTCTCGTTCTGTTATATACGCACTCTTTACCGCGAACAATGGCGCCATTGTTTTTCTCTCTTTATTTTCTCGATCTGAAATATTATCAGGTACAAATGAAAGAAGGGGCGGAACACAATGTATCGCAATAACCGAACGTTGCAGCTTCTTAAAAGTATCTTGCGCCATTCATGTTCGTTTGTTTTTGACGAGGAAGCACTGACGCTAATTTGGAAGGAAGCGGATGCTATCTCATTTTCATATTCTAATTTCGAAATATATTTATAGCTACATAGAAAATTGTCTATTCCATTTATACTGCCATACAAATTGCTTGCTGCAAAAAATAGTAATCGATGGTAAAAATATGTCAATCCGGTTGGCGAGAGGTATGCGTTTCAGGACCGGTGGTTACGGTCGTAAATCCCACAGCTGTAAGATTTAAAATAATAAAATATGCATGATTCGCTGACACCGAATTAGTTTCAAGCATGTATTTTTTTCTCCGTTATAACATTTTTAATAACTCTTCGTTTTTTGACGGTTCTTCTCCACAAAATCTGTGAATAAAAATAATTCACTTTTAATATCAAATTTTAAAGGCAGTTATGCCATAAAATTTCAGTTAAATCTGACATCCGGATAGTGCAATGTGTAACAATGCAAAATAATACATGTTTTCTTCAAATTCCGTTGTTTGGTAAACTGCCTTTAAGTCTCGATTTACATTTTAACTAGACGCGTATAAAAAATAACATGGATATTTGAAGACGAATAAAAATGCCGTTTCCATATTGACTTGATTGGTTTACATTACAAATCTATTATAATAGTATTAATGTGTTGTGTTATGGCATTGTATAGTTAGGAAAATACCTTTTGAGCGGTTACTAATTAATACATTGTATAAGAGAGAAACACAGGGCTAAATGGGTATAATTAGTGAACAAGCCGGGTCAGGTACCTCAGGTCAACGCTCGAGACAGAGATTTTTGTAAACTTTTAATTATATTTTCACTGATCTTACACCGTGATAAATCCATTATTTTCAAAAGGAAACAATCATACGCACTCAAAAATAATGTGAACACATACTAAAGTTTACACATTCTTTACGATGTAATAATCATTTTGTAACGCCCGTAACATATTTACTATATAATATCGTACGAAAAGTATGCACAAAACCTCACGATAAACCGGAAAACTTTCACGTTCAGTGATTTTGAACTAAAAAAGTTGGTACATCATCGATTTGTTCAATCAACAAAATTTCTCATTTTATTAAACTGGTAGATCTTTAACAAGATATCCATATATACAATAATAAATACGTTAATTTACTGTACATTCTGTAAATCTCTTAAATCTTTTAGTTTTGAAAAACCATGTGAAAATATATGAGCTAAGATATCTACATCAAATGAAAACTAATCATAAGTTTCAAAACTTATTTATTTTAGCTGTATATGAAAACATTTTTAAAATATAATTTTTATTCTATTTGCTTTCTTCGATTGATAATATGTCACGTATTTGGTGCACTTTCTTGTCATGACTTTTGTTACTCAATAACTAACGTCAACAGAATTTAGTAACCATTATCAATTCATTATCATTAAGAACAAGTACTTTATAATTCTACGAATATATTATCGATATTGAAAACCATGAATTTCCCACAGAATTTCAAACAATTTTCCTCCTGCTTTCATAATGGTTTCATTATTAATGCTATGAGTTCCACAGCGGCGTTCTTGTTAGTCTCTATGGCTCCGTCTACAAGCCGAGTAATATCGTCTGCAGTATCCTAATAAAATATGAAATACTAAATTGGCTTCCGGTTAGTATTGCTGCCGTACGAATACTTGGTGGGTATACACCGAGTATATTAATTACGTTATAATATTACATATTATTATGGTTCAAATATGACACAATCTGCCGCATTTTTATGTAATAAGAATTATATAAAATTAACGCCGTTGAAAAATACGTTTATACGTAACACTTATTTATTTACTTACCTACATGCCGTGTGGTTAGATAAAATTTATGCAAATACGTGCTTAACATTCAGTCGCCGAGTTTTGTGGGACCAAAAGTTGTCCGTGTTAACCTTTAAAATACACAAAAATCAATTTGAAAATAAACTAAATTATATGAAAGATTTTATCTTGTGTTTATAGTATGAATATAACGATGCAAGGTCTTATAATCAGGCGTGAATGATAAAAGTACTATACGAATATCTTGTGGAGAATATTTAAACTGCTAACACATGAACACTCGGTAAGAATGTGTTATTACACAATTAAGGTTAAATACAGCCTTTTAGACTGGAATCTTGTGTATAAAAGATAGGAACAAGTAGTTAAACGTATTCCTCGGTGGATGAGAGGTGAGCGTATGCGCCCCGTAAGCAGGGGTTCCAGGTTCGAATTAGAGCATCCAAATTTACCGGAAAATAGTATAACCAGTAAATCGGAAAAATTCCTAATACAATCCCGGCAATTATGAATGCTTTTAGGTAGCCTATCCCGTTGTCACACCAAAATTTTTCGTTTACAGGGGAAATTAAATGGTCACATTACACACAATAAGGAGGCAAAAAACCCTTTCTACAAATATTATTATATGATTGATTTAAAAATAAAAAATAATTTACCGAAATTTTCGTTAAGTGGCATTTATTTACCGATAATTCGCTAATTGAATTTAGTCCTATTTACCGGTAAATCGGTTTGGCGAAAACCGGTGATGCATGCCTTTGCTTGAATCACACGGCTGCTGGATATTTTTTAGTCAAAAAATGCAGGACTGGCTGCCTAATGGGTTGAGCAATTGCCTGTCCGCCGATTTTCGTGAAAAACTCTAATAAAACAAGTCTTTACGATGAAAGAAACATAATATGTACTTCATCGCCAAAGTGGTCATCATGACAATATTTATATATTATATATGCACCACTTTCAGAGCGGGCATGGTACAGTAAATTAATCGCAAATAAAGTTTGTTTTAAAAAATCTATTGTTTTAACGATTATCATATATTTTTTCATTCCAGATTCCGATCGCGTATCCTAGAGCTCGCATTCACAATTCTCTGAAGATTTACATCAACGGTTATGCGGCCACAGACTGGAAATGTGTGTAAAATGCTAATTATTTTACGCCAAAAGCTTAAGTTAATATGATAGAAAAATATTTCGACGCACATATTGCATGTACCAATGAATTAAGCTGTTAAATATCTAATCGAATTTTTTAAATCCATACATAGTCAAGAGAAATCGGTGTTTAATAAAAATATCTCTGTAAAATGAAAGTTTCAAAAATTCATGTCTATTATGTTTCGGAGGTCATTGGGTGTAGGACACGTCTACATCGATAAAAATAGAGTTCGCAAAACGAGTGCATTTGGATAAATTGCTTTTTTTTTTTAATTTTTGACTGTCGCAGAAATTACATCAACATCTACCTATTTAATTGCGATTATGTTTGTAATATTGCAAGCAACGACTTAATAGTGTGTGGTTAAAATGAAAATAAATGAATTATTCATATGGGAGCCGAAGCGTTAACTTTTTATCAAAAGCAAAATGTTACACAAGATAGTTATTATCTATAGTTTAACTCTTTGAAACTGACACGCTTTTACTATGAAGTGTATGAAGTAAACTCTCAATCAACCGAAGTTTCATTCAAGTATTGTCAACATATTGACAAAAATGTCGATATTACGATGGGCTCTCATTTCACTCATATGGGAACAATGTTGATGAGTTTGAAATTATGGCCTGAAATACTCGTAGCTGTCATATATTATTCTACTACACTTTATAATTATTATGAAGTAAAACTAAACATATTTTAATGTACCAAGTCTAATGGATCTAACAATTGAATTATTTTACAAAGATTATCAAATACCATGTGGATTATAAATATCCAATCACTAAGCCAGTGAAATAAAATGTTCCTGAATATTGTATTAAATTATTTCTTCAAAATTTATAATCGTTGAGTTAAAATTATAAATAAGCGAATATTTACTTCTCTGAATTTGAACCTAGCATATGGCAGATTAAATATTTTAATATGAGATAAATATCAGTATTATGTCATTCTTCTAAATCTCGATTACAGAAGTGAAATTAGAATATATATATATATACTGATAATAATAAATATTTTCGAC
>JAGVSQ010007947.1:0-14841 GCA_022683975.1 Rhyacophila evoluta
GAAATAGCAAATTGTGCGAAAGTCGAGTGTGCGAAAGCTGAGGTCCGCCTGTATTACAAACAAGTGATGCTGTTTGAAAGACGTTCGTTGTTAACTGCTATTTGATTCATTAGACCAGTTTCATGTTCAAAATTGATAGTAGTAAAAAGAAGAAATTCAGTGTTTCAAATAAAATGGGAAATGAAAGGAAAATAAAAAAAACATTATTTCATAAAAACAGTATATTACACCAAAAAAATGTTTAACCAAAGATTATTGTATATAAGCAATGTTCAAACCCCCCACTTAAAAACTACTGCAAAAAATCTAGAGCTGTGCAAAAACATCCGAAACCTATTGACCTTACCTGTAGCACAACTTTTATAGAAGCTCCATTGGTGACCATGAATATCGCATGGTGATTATTAACGCTAAAAATTACAATAATGGTGAATGCACATGTTTATAGCAGTCATGCCATAGTCCTACCATGAATAAGGTCATTAGTTTGAGAATGCAATTTTTATGATATATTTGGATAAAATGTATATCTTGTTCAATGTACAGATTACTACGAGTGAGTTTATAAAATAAACATAATTATTTTGTTTTTTGATATTAAGAAACTTTTCCATACATAAGCCAAAATGCAACACCAGCCCTTCATATTTTGTTCACATAAGATCCTCATATATTATGTACAATGCAAATTTGTATTAATTAACATGTTAATAACCCAAACAAAACCTCTTCTAAAACTACTTAAAAATTTAATATTGTTAATTAATAACAACATATAATATTATGTATGTACAATCTACTTTATTTTACAAAATAATTATGTAAGAAAATCTTACATGATTAATACATGTCATTAAACATTGGGTGCGAACACAAAGAATTCATATTTTCAAGTATAAACCAATTTTTTTAAAATAAAATCAGAATTTCCTACAAGCCATTCACATATTATTTGCATGTAGTAAAGGCATCATGCAAATCATTATAAAAATCTATTTTATAGACTAGTTTCTACAGTTATTGTTTAAAAGTTGTATCTCTAACATAGGCAATCACACCATGTCACTTTGATGCCAGTTGACTTCTTTAATAATGGAGTTAGTAGATCCAATATATGGCCACTCAGACAACACGATTATTTTTTGTTATTTATTCGGGATACAAAAATATGTCAACTGATATTTTTTGAATATATTCAAGTTCTAAGATATATTATACAAAATAATCAACATACAAAATATAGGAATGATGAGTATATAATGTGTATGAAATTGGTGCTAAAAAGAATTTACAATATATATATTTTTTAAATTGTTTTGTAGTTTGAAATATAACAAATCTACGTATATTGCAAAGGATGTTTTCCAAGAATCATTATCATCAAGATGTGTTTCATTCATTCATACGTTAATAATTTAATATATAATCAATCTGCCAAGCACAGAAATCAGAATAGAGCAAATGGATCTCCATAATGTGAAGACTCATCTTAAGAGGTAGGTTTTGGCTGGATTGGCTGTTAATCAACTTCTGGTACTAAAGCATGTGTCCTCACTAACTTGGGCATTAAGACGAACATTACTACACTGGGAACTGTTTCAGTTTATGAAAAGATGCCTGCAACAGTCCACATTATGTGAGAATAATATTAAAAAATATACTTAACATGTAAAAAAACAGTGCAACCTTTGTCATTGTAAAATAAAAAAAACTGTCTTTTTAAAAAAAGACAGGCATTTTCAGCAATTTCAATGTATATTGCATGACTTATACTTTCAATATAAAATGTTATTTATATGGTAACGACAGAATGTTGATGGTTAATAGACACTAATCCAGCCAGATTGTTAAAGGCAGCCTAAGGCACTGGAATTGTTGGCTGCCACTTTTTTATCTTGATTTATTATAAAATTCATAAGCTCCTTCAACTGACAAACAACTGAAACTAGCCTGTGAAATTGACGAAGTTAAGATAAATATTCAAACTAACATACCGCTACACTAATGCTGCAAGGACAATTGGTAAAAATGTGTTTTGAGTTTTGAATGTCATTTTAGGCGTAAAAATGTAAAAAATCTAATGCAATAAATAGTAGGCTATTCAATAACTTTAAAATTCAACCTACAAGTAAATCTAACTTATGGTGACACTCGGAAAAATATAAACATATTAATTAAAGATAAATCCCTTTGACACACATCTCAAATTTCACATGTAATATATATTATATCCCTAAAACAAGACAAATAAATAAATAGTATTGTTCTTAAACTGCATGTAATAAAAATATTTAAAAAAATTACAAAACACAAAATAGACATTGTTTATGAATTATTACGATTTTCAGATTGTCTTACTGATGCATTGATGTAGCGATATACTAAAATGAATGCTTTGTGTGCAGTAATGCCATTTGAATCTTGCTGTGATTCCAAGAAGATCATAAGAAGGCAATTCAGCCTTGTTGATGTAAGGAGACTGCTGTGCTAGTTTGTGTCTTGGGTCTTCGGTGATCATAGTTGACTAGCCTTTGGCCAACCAAATATTTGTCATTCTTGATATGCTCATACAGCTTCTTGAACTGGCGAACTTGGAAAACGACGACACATCCGATGAAGACGGTAAGAAGGAGGAAGGGGTAAAGACGGCGGGCGATGAGATTCCGCAGTTGTGGGCTGGAAACTACCAGGGGGACTATGCTGTACGCCAGGACGTATGGAATCGCCAGAGCCAAGCCAAAGCAGGTTATCACAGGTGCTGCTAGTTCACACAGGATAAATCTATATGCAAAAAAAAAAAAAAAATATATGTTGGCTCAAGTGAGATATCAAGATTTTTTTATTAAGGCTGAAGCTTAAGAATACTAAGGATAGATATTAACATCCAATATTTTATTGTGTAAAATAAACACAAGAGTATAAAAATGTATTACAAAAGTAATTAAAACTATAGTAGATAAAACACAATTTTCATAAAATGATGGGATACATAAACCCCATAGCCTAGAAGTGCTTTCACAGCAGTTTCTTTAAGGATTAATTTTCTAAAAATTGTTCAACTTTTTGCATTCAATTATGTTCTAGATCTTAAGAAACTGCAGCTCGGTGTGGCAACCTTTACTCAATGTGGCTGGCAATAAATAGTATACAAAGTAATTTAAAATGGAGGTATACAGTCATAAAACTTTTAGATACATATATAACTGAATCAAACTGGAAAAGTATATGATGCACAACCATGAAATCAAGTTTTTATAAAAATAAAATAGATGTACTAATATATAATAAATCATCTACTGTTCTAATTCAAAACTAACCAAATCTATTTTTAAAAAATAAATTCCCAACTAGCAATCAGCAGTATCCTCACGAAATGAATGATTTAAATAGTACATCAACAGCAATGTACTATTCCATATCTCATGCAAGTATTTTCGATTTATTGGTGTGATGTTGCTTGCATAGGTGAAATAGCTGACACACTACTCACTTGAGATCCATATCTCGAATGCCATCACGATAAGCTCTCTCAATAGCAGACCGTAGGGCACAATCAGGACCCATCATAGTCACAGCGCAAGCAATCTTAGTGTAGAGTACGCCCAGCGCCCAGTCCTGCCACACAAACAATACGGGAGTCTGGTCGAGGGGTACTCGCAGGGGAACCACCAGCACTAATTCCAATAGCAAGCCAAAGAGAAGGGGTACAGCACCCAAGAGTGCAGTGCAAGCCACAGCTGACCGTGCTCCTAGTCGCCCCCATAGTCCGAGTCGGCGAGCTACTGCTGCACGACCCTGAGGTAACCAAGATGCTACCAATGCCAGGGCTCGCGCTACCACCCAACACAGGTATGTGCCTAATAAAGAAATATTACAAAGATTAAATTCTGGAGGCATTCACATTTTTTAAATTATCATCACTGATCACTATACTTCTATTTTTTTTAAACCTTTACAAATCAAAATGAACTTTTCATGTGCTTCAATATTTAATATTATTTCATGAATATCACAGGATGTGTCAGAGAAATGGAGTAATAAATTAAAGTTGCACATTTTAATACTTGTAAATAATCTGAAAAGATACAAAATATTTTTTTACACAACAGTTGCGTGACTAAATATTTATTATTTTATATAAAATTAAAAATCAAGGATGTACTACCGCAAGCAGCCGTATACAATTCATGAACTCCATCTGAGACCTTAGGCAACCAAAGAGCCATCACTCTTCTTCCAAGCCAAACTGGGACAACCTGAAAAATGTACAGTTTTCAGATTTATATGAGTTTTTCAATAATTTTTACTACCCCCATATCTATCATATTAGTGCTTTATGCCAAGCACAAAGCAGCATTACCACAATGAATGCATTGAGATTATTTCACCATTTATCTTTCTCTCTAAGGTCCATATTGAGTTGAAGGTTGCTCCATTTGAATAGCAAGCCATTTTCCACTATGTGTGGACAAATTTGTGTGCATTCTTAAATGGCCTGATGGAGTTATCCAACAGCAGAGTGCATTCTATGTCACTCGGATTTATAGCTAGGGTAAGCAGCTAAACCTCAGTCTGGTAATGTTAACTTCTGTGGTATAAAATCAAAGAGCACCCACAACTTTCAGGAAATAATCATAATACAAAAATTGACAAACTTACTAAAAGATTATATCCATAAAATCTAAAATTAAAAAAATAAAAATGAAAAGGTAAAATGAACTTACCAAGGCTACAGCACTGGCAGCTACTAAAGAGAGACATACAGCAATAAGCAAGGCAGCAACTCGAGCCCCAAAAGCAGTCGGACGATCATAGGGACGGCAGCCAGTGGGTGCCTCACGATGCAATAGCGCTTGGTGAGCAGCACCCAGTCCTGCTGGGCCATCTGCCCCCGCAACGGCCTCTTCAGCATTGTCACGTGGCGGATCATCCCTTACAGGACCATCTCCAGGCTGTGGTTCAACTCCATCTGTTTCGTTCCCCAGTAAATAAGAGCGCAGGCCAAGCAGGCCAGCTGCTGCACCACACCACCACCGTACAAGTGCCTTCAGCCATGTGCGAGTGTGAGACTGCTCCAGCAGTGCTGGCAAAATTACCTACGATAATATACTTAGACTTACTAAAACATACAGAATATCACAAATGGTTGCTTATATCAATCAATGGATTGTGAGTATCATATTCTCACATATTATTATTCGTAATGTCGTCACTTATATCGTCATAAATCATAAATAATTCGGACATGATGCAATAAATTTTCTGGCATACTTTACTCATATATATAGAAAATGTCAAATAGCAACCTAATAATTTTCTATTGAGGTATCGTAACAGATTTTAGAAATGCTCTTACTATATTTATAAAAATATACATCCATTTTTATTTTAATGTAACCACAGTTCCTTTAGACATAATATAAAAATCAAATGAAACTATGCTGTAGCTTGAGGGTATATACCTGCAGAAGAAGCAGCTCAAGGCTAAGCTCGTTGACAGGGGCATCAGCATGAGCTGCCACTACGTATGGTAGAAATCCAGGAAATGAGTAGCGTAGCGCTCGAGCAGGTACCCACAGCATCAACAAAACAGCTGTGCCAAATATCATCGCCGATGCTACTAAACTATGCAGGTGTCGAAGTATAGGCAAATGTATCATTTCCTAAAATAGTTCAAAATTAGTGACATTTCTAGCATAAGCATACTGGGCATTTATTGAATTATAAAGTATGTAAATCAGACCTGGATACAATAAAACCCCATTTTCAAAGGCTTTCTTCAACAGGATTAATGCAGGTAAACAATAGATATGAGAATATAAAGAAAACATTTTTCTACTACATCACAACATAAATAATTTAATTAACTATACATAAATAATTGGATTAAATGTAGAATGAAGGTTATCAGCATTATAATCAGTAAAAAGCTTGAATTAAAGAGCTACTATGAGTTGTCTCAAAAAGGGTATAAACACTACAAAACTATTCTTTCAAACATACAAAATATGTTCTGTGCCATTTTTTAGAAAGAATAATTGGTTTTTTTTATTTTTTTCCTGATAATGTTTTGCATTAAAATAGTGTAATTTTCTTTAAAAACCCAAGCAGTTCATAAAAAGGAAAAATCCTACAATACAGTCAGTAAATTATTTAAATGTATCCATATTTGTTCCAAATTTTTTATTAGCATCATAGAGTGACCAATTATATTGTCTGAAATGGTGATAAGACTAAACTCAAGCAAAATCACCATTACAAGGTGTAGGCATGAGTGGTAATTTTCACTTTAGAATAAAATCCTAACTATAATAGTGTGTGGTATAGTAACTAAAACACCAATAATTTTCTAGAAAAATTAGAATTGAGAAAGTCAGTTGTGCTGACCTGAATGGGGCTAAAATCCGGATCATTGAGATTTTTCAAGAACCATAAGACTCCTGGCCTCAAGACTTCCCTCAACAGTAAGATGAAGGAGGCGAAGTAGTACACGTACACCATTCCCACCAGCCAATGAATGAACATGGAAGTCCAGGGGGCAGCTGCAAGGCTCGCCTCTCTGTCCTTGAGAGTGGCGTCAAACAGAGCCAGAGAACAAACATCCAGCCACCAGCCACACACCAATGGCAACACGCCGATCTCTACCACTGATAGTAGGGACACTTTAACCACCACATAACACAGGCCCAGGGCCCGACGGGGACGCCCTAGCCCTAGCAAACCCGCGAGGGCATGCAGTGCTGCCAACGCTACCCCAATGAGCTCATAGCCAGCCAGGGTAGTTAGCAGACCTCGAAAATGAGACGCCTTCACACGCTCTTCAAGGCCGAGGGCTGCCACACCTGCTGCTCCCATGTGATACGGGCATAATGCGAACACAAAAATAAATAAAGTGTTCAGTGAAACCACCCAAAAAACATGCTCCAGGAACACCATGGAACCATCCAGTCCGAGTAGCCGCTCCCATGTAAGCTCTTCTGCTGCACGGTCCCACTCCATCGGATTCCAATTGGCTTCATCGGCTCCTGGCACCTCCTCTCCTCCCTCAACACCCTCACCAGGTACTGCATCCCGTTCCGCTGGAACCCCTTCCCTTACTACGGGACCTTCCCCTGGAATAGCTCCTGCCTCGGCGATATTATTGTTGTCCGCTGGTAAGGGAACATCCCTGCCGTCAGCATCAGCAGCGGCTGCTGCAGCGCCCGGATTTTCTCTCTCGAGCCATTCAGGACCACCCCCATGCATTATTTGCTCCCTAAGCCACACCAGACCGATGAAAGCAAACAATGTACAAGTGACAACAAAGCATCCTGAGAATACATCTTTGGCGAGATTTTCAGTAGACAGAATGTCGAGAAGCAGGCCAAGAAAAGCATCGAGGCTGTTGGCGAAGAGCGCGCGGTAAATTCTGCAGGCTGTCAGCGGGACGATTCCGAGCCAAGCGAGGGCAACAAGGGTATAGTGACACCAGTCCTTGAAGGCGGTTGCTACTGACGAAAGCAGACCACCGGCCACGTCCCTGAGAGGAAGTCTACCGGGCATATCGGGGGAGTATATTGGAGTGAAGGAGAACCGGTGACCACACAGTTCGCAGAACTCCTTTCTTGAGTATCTCATCCATTGTACGAGGCATTCTTGATGAATCCATTTGATGGATCCCGCGCATATGCACGGGTGAAACAGGGGCCTCTCCGCCAGGCCTTCAGACCTACAGACCCGACAGATGTCGGCCCCCGCCGAATCGGGGTCCATCGCCCCGAGAGCAACCGACGGCCGGGTTCACTATCTGACCTGGAAATACGAAAAGGTCATGGCGAATGGAGTGGGCGCAATTTAACAGGAGCACAGAAAATTATAAATTCATAAGCAACTGAGGAACTGAAAAGATTAATTCCATAATTCTATTCTGACGGAAAACGATCTAAATTTCACACGACAGGGAAGACAATCGCTAGAAAACATATGACAACAAGCCTTTCGTGTACGATTGCCAGTAAACAAAAAACGACGAGTACGAGTATTTTGGAGTCGTACACTTATTGTATACTTAAACATTTACTAAAAATGTCAAATTCCCATTTTAATAATTATTATGATCATAGTCATCATTAGTTGAGCCGCTAACAATGAATGGATGATTGATGCTGCATCATTATATTTTCTACAAGAACATATAAATCTACCATACATTAATATCTGCCGTTTGTAATGTGTTTATATCTGTCAAACGTATTTAATCTTTAGATTTATTTATCCAATTTACACAATATAGACCTGTCATATATATTTATCAAAATATATGTTTAGGCAAAATTTTACTTGGTCGCTTTATACGTTGAAACCTTGGCGCCCCATAATAATTATTCAGAGTACAATAAATTACTATTAACAAGTACCCAGTACCCGTGATCAGTGGCGTAGCTACTCTGGAGTAGTTTCTCAGGGCGCACAAACCATGGAGAGGCGCATATTAGAAACTATAGAAGGCTTACAACATAATATTTTTTGGTGCGAGCTAAAAAACGAGTTTTCGCAATTTTATGAAAGAAGATACATTACGTGATAATATGATCTCGGTGAAAATCTAAAAGTTGCCAACGTGTTATTACATAGAAAACAAATTTCAATAGAAATAAAGGGGTGCAACGATTTTACTTGCTCTATGACGCTGAATATGTAATTACACCGCTCGTAACTTCTTATTAAACCCAATCTTAATATTTACGGAATCAAAAATTGAGATTAATTTAAATTAAATGTTTTGCTCGCTTTATTGTTTTACAGATAAGTAATTATATTGAATAACAATGTAGTCTTTAGTTTATTTTTTTATGATTTCTTGATTATTCAAGTAGAACACTACACTGTCAAACGACTAAAATTACAGAAAATTGAATCATTGCCACAGAGTAATTTTCCACGCTGTTTTACACGACACGCCTGTCTGTAAAATTATATTTACTACTCATTTTTGGCACACATATATACATATAAGTACAATCTAACGTAAGTCTCTTCATCTATGGTCTAGGTCAGGTGTCGGAAACCTATAACCCGCGGGTCACCAAGTAGCCCACATGAGTTTTGCAAATGAAGTATGATATAAATAAAGGAACTAAATTTTCAATTAGAATTAGAATTTTATTTTTTAAGTTTGAAAGCATATTGTTATTAAAATGAAAATACCACTGGCCCAAAACGTCTTTTTACCAGTCATATTTTGGTTGATTTTCACCCGCAGTAAAAAAAAGTCGGCGACGCTCGATCTGGGTCAAGAGTCACCAATGCGGTCGATATTTTTGTTTCTAAAAAAGTTTAACAAGCCGTCATCTGGGTATAACATGAGTGAATACAAAATCTACTAAAGCAGATAATTAAAATGAACATGCACACCGACTGTGCAAAGGAAAAGAACGTATCCCACACAACAAATTTTACAAGAGGCACAAAAGACGTATAATTAATGATTTCGGTCCAAAGTCAAAACATTCAATAAGTACAACCAATGCGCGAAAATTTAATTAAAATAGTAATAGAAATTATTTACCCATTCTAATATTAATTTAATACGTTATTTAGAGAAAACGCATGAAATTTATGTAGTGGAAGTTCTTTTTCAAACTTATAAGCTAAATTTTGCATTCTAAGCTTACATCCTTTTGATAAGACGTATACTAAGTTGTCTACCTTATTATTGAAAAAAACTGAGGGCTATGTCCTTTTTCCTTTCCAATCAAATTTATAAGCAATAGACTAGAGTAGTGTTTCCAAAGCTTTTCGGGTCGCGGTCAGTGTTCCCTCTTATTCTTACATTTTTTTGTTTTATTTGTGCAGTATAAAGGGATCAAAGAACGAAATTAGGGATTCCAATTATCAAAACAATTGTTTTTCATGTACACTATGGTTTAAATCTTTGTACGCGCGCACAGCTTGGAAGAAACACTGGTGGCGGAACCTTTCTAGAATTAAGATTTTCTCACCCGAAGAACTCGCGCTACTAAAATTTTGGTTCCTCGTAGCTCGCACACAAAATTTCGTGGTACCCCTGTAACGACGCCACGGCACAGACTTTGGAAATCCTAGGACTCTATAGTAGGGCAATCTGGTACCAACCACGGAATGTCTCGTCTAAACTATTCCAGATTCTTGTATTTTTTTTTTCACAAAAGAAATAAATGGAAAATGAGAAATCCATGGGTCAAAGAATCTTATTGTTGGCATATTATATTAAACAGTGACAAGGTTCCAAAAATAATTTTAAGCACTACTTTCTGCTGTGCCACGATCAATGTATAATATAAAATGCTAAAACAGTAGGGTTTTTCACAGCAATGGATTTATCATTTTCCCTTTATTTTTCAGAAAAATTTGTATGGTATACATCCTGTTCAATGCAAGCTCAAGGAGCCGAGACAAACACGGACATATACCAAACTGCTTCTACACCCCAATTGCTCATTTTAAAGGATATAATTATACCATGGTTCCACTGCATTATTTCAAATGCGACACCCTCAGCTCATTACATCTCGAGGACTTATCTCGAAAATTGGATCTCAACCAACTTGATATTACATTTTCCATCCCAGAATTCTTCAATTTCTCATGCAGCTACAACTTAACTTAAAACTTTGACACCAAAACAATGAGTCCTCTGCGGTTCACCCATCCGTGTTCATCATGTATCAATGAGACTCAACAGTGACAGTGAAATAAAACAATAGATTGAAAGTATTTATTTTTTAGTTTATTATAATCATAATACTGTAATACTTACAAGAAATGCACTTGTTGGAAACTTACAGAAGAGTTTGCTTGTAAGGAAGAGATAATTTCAATATTCATTCAACAAGGGTCACCCATTAGTACAAACTATATTTGAGTTAATCTTTAAATCTATTTTTAAACTCATTCATATGAGTAATTAATAGCAATGATACTGGGAAACATTATCCAGATAAAAATATTCTTTTTTTTTTAAATTTAATAATGAAACTAGAGCAAATTTATTTTGATAGTTACTGTATATACATCGGAGCCTTCTTTTGACATGTGCTCACAAAATGGCTTACGTTATGAGTCATGAATCTACTTTTGATAAAAATAAATGTTTTGCAAATGGTCATATAAATTTAATCTCGGATTCAACATTTACACGATAACACAACTAAAATAAAGGTAATCATTTTTGCAAAAATAATTGAGGATCATAATATGTCACTTAACACTTGTAGCCCTACGCTCGAGGGTCGATCCACTAGTACGGGTCTAGCGGGTCTAGTAAGGCCACTTCCTGACCCGAGAGCAAAATAGTCATTAAATAGTTAACATTTGTGGTGAGGCCAACGAGAAAGGCGAGGCAGACACATCATATCATCCGACATTCAAGAATCGGCAAGGGCCACAATCCCTGATCTTCTTAGTGTGTTTGGCATGTTTCAATATTATTTATAAAAATTAATAAATTTATAGTAAAAATTTCGATATAATCCTAATAAACATTTTATCTGCACACAAAGTGTTAAAAATCTGTTCAAACTTTATATTATAATAGCTCTGCAAACTTCCCGGGAAGTTTAGTAAAATGCTTTCATAAAAAAAATCAGTCTTTTGTACAGAGAAATAATCAATATCACATACCACATTTTTGCACACATCCACGCACACACAATAGTTTACTTAAATATAAGCAAGATATGGTGTCAACCTTTCCCTTGGACACTAGTTAATGTACCGCCTGTTACCTACTTAGCGTTATTATCACAGTT
Organism: Rhyacophila evoluta; assembly: GCA_022683975.1. NCBI lineage: Eukaryota > Metazoa > Arthropoda > Insecta > Trichoptera > Rhyacophilidae > Rhyacophila > Rhyacophila evoluta. The sequence continues at coordinate 11,769 of JAGVSQ010007947.1, forward strand.
AGTTAAAATGAGGTGGGTGATTGTTTCTTGTACAAGTAGATATGACAGTCATCAAACACCGCGCCGGTACTATCGGACGGTCTACAGTCTATCTACTGTCTGCCGTCTTACCGCCACACTGCCGCGTCCGGGACAGTGGCATGTCATACTTACCACCATAATAACTTATCACAAATCGTTGAAAGCGATCACATCTCTTGTAAGCTGTACATCACTAATATGAAACTCTCTTCTAAAACGTATGACAAAAAAATATGTTTACTCGATTATTACACTAAGAACATATGTACAGGACCCATACGGGCTGACAGATCACAAAAGGGTTAAGATCATTTTCATTACTATGTGATTACTTCCGTATTCTATGACAGTAGCGCGTCGCGGCTACGCTCCAAGTCGGGCAAATATAAAAACATGTTCTATAGCCATTTCCAAACATACTTATGAATTAATAAACGTAATGAAATAATATTCAATGGTCATTTTCTTACCGACGAGCTTATAGCGATGAAAAACAGGTGAACGGCGAATGATAATTTAAATCTTAAAACTATCATGTAAGTATTCATACAATTAATTTTGAAAATGGCTCAAGATATCCTTAAAGCACTTTGCTTACGAGTACGACGCCTCGTCGACCGTGAAAAAATATATTCGGTCCGCTGAGTCCGCCGGGAATTATCAAGCATACAAAACTACTAACAAATTGACCCACAGAATGCTGCAATCGCATATTATATCACAGACATTTTATATTCCAAATACTTATCATCTTTGGACAATTCAGGATACCTTTATTGTACTTTCATGGGGCGCTCGATAATGACAACCGTCGACCCGGGCTCGATGAACGGACACGCGCCCGGCGCTCCGCCCCTTCACAGCGGACGAGCTTACAATTAGGACACTTCTGCGAGCGCGACCATCGCCGTATTACATCAAATGGGACATTTCTCTTTAGACTCAACTAAAAATATTACAGCGTTGACTCGTCGTTCTTATAATTAATACTTTGACATTGCACACGGCGACCGGCAAGGGGACAACCCCCGCCCGCATATATCAAATAAAACATTTTTAAAAATATAGAAACCCCGTAAAAAATACTTCTTCTATATGTTTCGTGCATTTCAAACAGCATACAGACAAAGAAAAGGGCACCCCGGGAATACAGCGGGGCACCACATCGACTACTCTACGATACATATCGACAATAATCTGTATTACATTGTAAGGTTAACACTTCACTACACAGAGTTAACGTGCCGGACGCCCGGCCATTATTATTATAAATTTTATATTCATCACACTTTATCTGAATGAAGAAAGCGCACGTGACATCCAATACCAAACCGAAATAAAGAAAAATACAGTGCACATTCACCACCGCCCGTTCATTAGACACGAAATATTATTATTTGTAACAATAATGTAATCGTAAAACACAAAGCGTGAGATGCGGCGCGGACCGCACACTCAAGTGCGGGAGTCAACACAAACTAACACTAACACTAAACGGGAGATTCCAACTGATTAATGGAATGATCGATTCCCTCTCGGTCAAGCGGAGATGAAGCTTGGGAGGCTTGGCTTCCCACCTTCTCAAAATAAATATTAAGGAATAAAATAATTAAATTTAAGAGGAAAACATCCATCGGAGCGCAGAAAAGGGAGGCTGGGGGGGGGTTAAAAGTAGGACAAGGAAAGAGACTAGAGAAAGAAGAGTTGAAACATTCAAAATCACTCCATTAGCGGGGCGGAATCGCAGCATGCAGCCTCTATTGCTGCACCGGAGTGGGGGCCGTGTACAAAAGGGGTGGGGCCATGAAGCTGTGAGGGAAAGGTGCAGCCTGGTAACCGCAGCCATTACGACTTGCCTGGAAGAACTTGTTGCCTGAAATAAATAATAAAATATAAGTTCACTAACAGCAACACTATTGAAATCTAAATTCTATTAAAATTACTATTTAATAATTCTTAAATATAATATGCTTACTGACAAATCTTTATGTTTGTTGGCACTAACAAACTGTTTGTTAAAACAATATTTCCTCATCCAAAACAGCATATCAAGAAGAAAGAAAAATTTATATGTAGAAGATTGAAATATCTTACCTATGATGGATTGCATCTGAGCATCGTGTGGCATCATATGATAAGGCGGAGGAGGAGCATAGTGCGGCTGTGGAGGGTGGGGTGGAGAGCCCATGGAAGAGGGTGGAGGAGGACTGCAATAAGCCCCTCCCCCATTGCCTCCATTGCCACTGCTACCACCTCTTTGCCCTCCATTAAAGCGGTTAGGGTTGTTGTACCTCATACCATTATCTATAAAAAAAATTAAATAATTTCGTAACTAACGATAGAACAAATGGTATGAAAAATTTTAAATACATAAAAATAACCAGATGTTATAATTCCAAGCACACAGACCTTGACAACATATTTATATATATTTTTGTACTGATGACCAAGTACAGGTAATTCTACCCCCGCAACAGGGGGATGAATAGCTCCACTTCAAGTGGGGATATTAATCTACTCAATTATTTCCTAATGCCTGTGTGTAATGAGTTAAAAAATTATATATACTTTTCAATGACGCATGTCAATGAAGTGGGACCCTGTAGATGACAACAAAGTTGAAATTGTATTTGCCTTTTTCTTGTGCGGGTATTCTTTCAGAAATAAGACATATTAACGGAACATTCATCAACAAATAATATTAATTTTTGAAGCATAGTAATATTTTGTACAAGTCTGTTTTTGTCTCAAACTGAATTATCGTTGGTTGAGCAAATATATGAAACTTCTATAGCTATCTGAATGCATTTTTACACTCATTACAAACATGGAATTTATCACCCAGCAAAGGGCATGCTAGCCACGCACAAAGTGAATCACAGATCAAGCAAATCAAGAAATCGAACTTTTTATATAATGCGTTAATGGTGTTTATTTAGAATTCATACAGATGGAATATTTAAAAAAAATCTTGCCCATATACATGTGTAATGTGATTTTAACCTGTTAACCGGGCGGTCCCCTTTCCAATTACGCATCTTGCAATGGGCGC
>JAGVSQ010007948.1:0-14841 GCA_022683975.1 Rhyacophila evoluta
CGCTAACAGTGATTTCACATATGGAAGTTTACCAGTTTTAAATAATTCAGAATTTGAAAGGGATAACGTACTAATTTCATCCTTTTACATAAGTTAATAGCTCCAGTTAGTAGCCATATTTCTATAAACAATGCAAGTTAATCGTGTAGCACATACAACAAACTATGCAATATTTGATAATAATTTGAATCATATACCGTTATCAATTGCTACTATAAAGATTGTTGTTTTAGAATACTTATTAGTACCGTCATAATAAATATCACCATTATTAAACCTACTTCTGTCCAGATTAATGGAAATACAAAATTAGCAAAAACTTTGTTTAATTATAAATGTTTCTTTGTATGTAAATATAATTTGTTATTCTGGTAGTTAAGAGACAGGCGTCTGGTTAATGTTAAAATCGTACAGCTACTGAATCAATAAAATCTTGAACCTCATTAATTGAACGCAAAAAACTAAATGAATACTTTGTTAACAAGAAATTCCAGTGTTTATAAGTAGTGAGTCTGTACCTGTAAATATCAGTTTTTGAAGTGGACATTTTTCTACTATGAATATTTATACACGCTATTTTAGAGAAAATATATAAACATAATATTATACATGATATTAATGGAAAATATGCGGTCATTTGACCAGGTCCAAATGCGATTGAAGGACAGTGTTCATTAACACTAGTTCTTATTTAATTTAATGTAAAGTTTAAAATTCAAATTAACTTGAATGTAATGAATTTGAAAATAGCTAGACAAAGTCGTAGTCCATCGCACTAAATTAAAGCTTAAGGTTGCTTTTGGTTTATAAATTACAGCACCCGAAGAAAAATAGTAATGCTTGTTTTCTTTTAATTGATTTTCTTTTCCTACCAAACTTGATATCCTAGTAAATATCTGTAACTCATCTTACTTACTACATCTATCTCAAAAGAAATCTAGATTAAGGACTGCATCGTTCTAGCTTACGAATAAGCTAGTAACATAGATTTTGGATTTAATGCCTCTCAAACATCAAAACATTCACGTTTCTGTAATTACGCAAGCTAGTTACTATTTTTTCAGTATTCTTAGTGTATTTTGTATGTTTATGAAACATTGAAATTATTTTTAATGCTTATTATTACTTATAATATCAAACTTAAATTATTTTATTACATTATTTGAAATACATAACAATTAATAAGAAAATTTTTTTGTTATGTTTTTTAAGAAATTCAATATTAATAAACTATTTCTCTATTTGTTTTTATTACTACGTTAAAAAAATATCTCTCAAGACGTCTTCACGTCTCAGAGATCCATATACTCCTTTTTTGGAGTGGATATCTTTACACTGTGTAAATCCATATACTCCATGTGAGCGAACATGGTATAATTTTTTTTTTTGTTAATTTTATGGATCTCGATCACAACATAATACAATCACTAATTTTATTGGAGATCTATACTTGTCATCTAAATACTGTTACAATAAATTTGTATGCAACCAGGATTTGAATCTTCGTATAACAGTCTATCTATATATATTATAGATGTATTCATTGTATTTTACTACCAATACAATTAATTAATAATTAAATGAACAAATAACATTTTCAAAAATATTTCTTTGAATATATTTTAATATATATATAAATTACTGTGGTAGGTAGGTATTTTTCAGTGGTTTTATTGCTTACTGCAGTAGATGTTTTATTTTAGTCTGTGAAGCCTTATTCTGTCGAGTTTTCTTACGCTTGATACGGCAAAGTTTTAAGGAAAATCTCCGAGAGGGCATGGAGGCTTTTAGAAAATACGTGCTCTTACAACGTGCCTCCCTTAGTATAATTCCACAACTGATTTATATTTAAATAATATTTGTGAACATTCATTTTTATTTTGTTTTAGGATAAAATAATATCATAGTCAATTTTCACAGTTACTTATATTTGCAACAATTATCAATAATATATATCTAATAATTAATCCAGTCCCCAAAAATATTCTGTCGTCAATTTAAATATTAACTCTTTTGAATTATAAAAGCAATTGAACAACATCGTTTTCTTCTGTTCTAGGTAAACACTAAAAAATTTAAACTATATATTTTTTTAAATCAGTGACAGTCAACTTGTTTCATACCGTCAACTAGTGGGTGATTCAAACTTTTATGATCGGCGATAGGGATTTTATGTAATGCTTTGCGAGTACTTGACATTTGTTCTAAATGAAATCACTAAGAAGTTGTTGGATGGCTAGAAAATTTTACTTACAATAAATATACAACTAAAATACTTAAAATATTTAGATGGAGTGAAAACGAAAAAAACGAAGAATTATAGGAAGTGTCACGATAGCTTCTAAAATTTTACTAAGAGCAAAGATACAAAAGTAGACGGTAGATATAAAAATGTTTACTACCTCTGTTTTAAATGAATTTTGAGAAGTACATTCGTTGTTGTCTTTTATATATGTAATAAAGACAAAAATACCCATTAGATATCTAATCAAATAGATTAACATGAATCAAATGGTTTATTTTTGTTCACCTTAACAATAAATAATTTTAGTATACGACAATGTACTTCTAAGAGTGCGGTACTTAAATAATACAACAAAATATACTCAACGGCATTAAGGGATAGTGATATGACTTGAAAAGATGCAAATCGACCAAGAAATAACAGGAAAATCCTTAGATGACGCCTGGTGGCCATATGTTCCACAATAGGAGTAGATATGCAGAATTAGATATAAATAGTTCTTAAATGCTAAAATTTTGATAATTGTAAGTCAAGGTATATAATGATATAATACATAATCATAAATAAACGCCCTCACTTGCAGGAGTTTTATGTTTGAATTCCACAACTTATAAAAAAGTTCAAGCGTGAAGAAATAGATGTCTAATCTATTGAATTATTGGTGGACAGCAAATTCTTGTATAAAATTCACTATGATAAGATTCACATTGTAGAGATCCACATACTTCATTTTCTGGTATAGACATTTTTAAGCCGTAGAAATCTGCATTACTTTCTTTCAGTATGGAAAAAGTATATTATTATTAATTCTTTGATAACGAAATTCATTTTCATATGCACTTTTTTAAAAAATACCTTTAATTAAGTTTAGTTGATCATGTTCATTCACACAAAAAGAATTGATGGAAATATGAATATTATATAGCGTATACGTTCGAAACTGCCACTATCGCAAATTTTACTTATTTTAAATATATCGTATATTACTTATTCTTTTTTATACCATTTTTACTCCCAAAGTGGAGCATATGGATATATACAACGCGATATATATCCACTCCAAAAGCACAATATATGTATCTCCGCAATGTGAAAACGCCTTGACAGATTATCTCTCACGAGAATTGTTGGTAAGAAACTAAAGCGCATCTAGACCTGTATTTTGATATTTTTCAAAGTTTTAAATTTCTTACTAATCTAGCCTTAACTTTTATACAGTCAGTTCATTGCATATTTTAAAATACATATATATATATTTAAATCAATTAGAGAGCTTTTTAAATTTATAGCCCTTTATTAAAACAATATAGCATTTTCAATGTATAATTAAATTATTAATTTATTCATTAAAGCTTCAATTGCTTAGAAAGTTAATTAGGAAAACGGTTCAGTATCTTCAAGAGTAATTTGCAGAGCAAAACAATTAAATATAACAATAAATTTTCAGCGAGATGCCTTTAAATAATAGAGAATTCTAAATATAGATGAGATTGGTGCGTAGACATTTAAAACTATCATTATTTGCAAAAAGAGTACAGGGGTGTAATAGCAGGCACTGCAGTAGTCTGTTCGATCACGTAGATTGGCAATGTTACGCCTCACACAAAGTGGCTTTTTAGGCGACGCTGTTACAAAACGCAAACAAAATTATGTGGACGCCTTCTGGTGGATTGTAGAACCAACTTATCTATAATTAACAGGCCTGTGGGATGATGGAGGCTGACGCATGCGTACAAATAGGGTTGGGTTGTATAGGAGTGGGCTTATTTCACAAGGCTTACTATAGACGACTTCAGGGTTGCTTGTTTTTTATATTTCTATTTGTAAATGGACAAAGAACTTCAACTAACTTTCATTGAAATAGTTTATTTTATCAAATTCTGTTATTTTTACTGAATTTTAATATTGATAAAATGGCGCCAACAATATTTTTAAATATTTAATAATTAAATTAATAAAATTTTCACTTTTACATATTTTTTAACACTTGGATATATAAGACACAAAATTTCATCGTATTGAAAATAAAATTATACTTTAACAAAATTAATAAAAAAATATTTTATTAGTGAACACGAAACTAAGTTGTTTAATATAGAATTATATATTGGAAACAATATATAATGTATAACGGTAATTTTATAAAACTTAACATGTTAGATTTTTAAACTTTACGTACACATTTTATACAAATAAGACTTCAATGTATAATAATAACGTTTTATTTATATTGATACTGTAGTATAATATCTAAAATTTAAGCGTTATATATCATTTAGACTTTTGAAAGCTTTGAATTTAGTTTACACAGCATTATAGTATTATATATATATATGTACTGTCATGATTCTCAAATGATTAAAACTCACTGTGTAAAGTTTGAGTAATTAAAAATATTTATAAAATCATTTATAAATTGTTCAATTTTAAAAACGCTCAATTTATAATAATAACATAATTTCTTTAGTAATAATAAACTAGTTTAAATATCCAAAACTCACATTTCTATAAAAAAATTAAAAAATATTGATTGCTAGTTACAAAAATACTTAATTTTCCACAGAACAAATCAACGTTAATATTTTTATATGTAGAGTGAGTATTATTATATTCAAACACATGGTAGTATATTATTGTGCTTAACTATGATTGTGAAAAATCAAATTAAAGTATGATATTCCAAAACGAAAACTTCCCTTTCAAGAGAGAGCTTTTGTACAATGAATAATTAATTAAATTAATATGTCGTATTAAGTAAGAAATGAAGACTGACATTCACAGATAGACAATTATGTGAAATTTTATCTTAAACAATACGTATTTATAGTACAGTCACTTTGCAGAAACGATTAAGCTTTGAATATTTTAATATAATCTAAAATTAAAACGCAAAAGAGCATTATTGAGGTTTTCATTTATTATTCTTTGTGAAAGTCTCCTGATGTTTCTATGTATTAGTGAATACTCACACGCAAGTACATTTTGACATTCAGTTATTAAACCCGAAGCACATAATATAATACAAACGTCTGTACTCTATACAGATATACTCAGTGATATTACGAAACAAAGACATGATATTTGTTTTGAATTAATTTTCAATTAAGCGAACCGCTCTGAATTACTTTGCAGCAGTATCTTAGATAAACTGCTGTACTGGTTACAACCACGCTGTGATAAATGATCTTCAATTTTTATAAATACAGCAACAACTTTCATTTTTTTCAATATAAAGCTTTAAAGCCAAAAAAAGCACAAGAGAATTACTTAAAATAATTAATAAAATGTAAAAACTCGCCATTTTATTTGCTATTAAAGATATATACTATTTTGTATTAAATGTTAATTGAAAACTTGCACCAAAGTTTGATTCCATTTACACTATGTCCTGGAAAGACACAAATATAGGATGGTGACAGTAATTTTAACCAATACCTTCACATACTTCCAATATATCATATTATTGGTACCCAAATTAGACAAAAAGTCTGTCATAGCTGCGGAAATCCAAATTTGCGGGACTGAATACTCAATTAGCTAGCAACAAAATTTGATAATAATTCGATATCAATATCCATGATATACATTTATAATCTCACATGCTTTACCTTAGAAGCTATTCAAAATCTTCTACTATGGAAGACTGCCTCCATTATTTATTCGTCATGTAAAATACGATATGACTATTAAATTTGAAGCCAAGGTTATATACTCTGTAAGCAGTAACGTTACTAATACAAAAATTAAAACTATACTGTTCAGTGTGAATACGCCCTTAGTTTGAGAACACTATAGTATATGTGGAAAAAAAGTGTACTTACACACCTAATTAATCAGATGAAACATTATACATTGGACAAAACATAGTTTACTTTAAATCTATAATGTTGCTTCTATTGAAAAATTAAACGAATATTTAAAAATTAAAATGTTTCTTTCGTTGTAATATTTACATCGAATAAAAAGTTTTTTTTATTCAATAAAAATGATCAACCAGATTTGCGCAACTATACGTTTTGTATAGATATGTATTATTTTAGCAACGATCCTGTTTCAAGAGATTTACAAACCAATGTAATAACCAACTCGTGTGTCGAGGTAAAAATATTTTGTTTTAAATAAAATATAAAAAAAATCTGTAAATACGGTTCACAAAAAGTGCAATAGTTGGTTGAAAATAAAACGAAAAAAGACGCCTCACATAATTGGCCATTTATATTCATCAGGATTATTATAATTTAATAAATTTAATTTTCTCGTTTTATTTTTCATACAAAATTAACTGCTGAATATTTATCATTCGAGAATACAATACATTTTTTAATGAAAAAGTTTAAATGAAAGATACTACCTTAAAAGCTGCGGTACACGTATTTATGGATTATCCGAATGAAAACGGCAAAATAATGAAAATTTATGCGTAAGATTTTCGCAATAATTCAAACATAATAGGTTTTATGTAAAGATATTCGGTGGATTGTCCTAATATAACGTACGTATATCAAATTAAATATATTTTTGTTTTTTTACAAATTTATTCATGTTTTCCCAGTAGCTGAGAAATAAGCATCTAGTTTCGTTGCTGAAAGTTTAAATTATATGTAACATTAAACTTTTTTAAATTAAAATATTAGTAGGAATAAAGAAAATAAAGCTTTAACGCTGAAGTTGAGCCAGCCACATGTTGCGCATGCCTCAATAGGGTTTTAAGCTGACCTGTTCTATTTTTTAACCCAACTAGTTTTTGGCACACTGGAAGGTCATTAAATATAAGAATTTATTCGGTGGAGTTACGAGATGCAAGTTTTATCTCGAACGGCGCGTACATATGCTCTATTTAAGTAGTGAATATGGAAGAAAAATAAATGGAAATTATTACGTATTGAATATTTTCTTGACTATCACCCGTTTTTGAGGGTTGGAATAATTTTAAAAAAATGTCTGTTGCTTGAAAATAAACATAGAGATGCTATCTTCAAAGGTCTGAAAACAAAGTGATTACAGAAAATTTCTTGTTTTTAATTTTTTTTTTTTAAAAACCACAAACGGATGCACCAAATATTACTAACAATATAAATGAACCAACCTATTATACAGGATTAAATGAAACAATTTTTATAAACTAAACATTTCAATATAAGTTTCTATTATACAATGTAGATATCCGTATATTTTTCCACATTTTTTCAATTATTTTGATCATATACTTTACGCTTAGACCAAATATAGTTAAAGTAAAATGTGTATATTATTATAGTCATTATTTTCTATTATTATTATTATTTTTTTTAGTCAGTGTCTTCAATAAGATTTATAATGTATTAAACGCGTAAATTAATATTATGCGTGATGTTATATAATATATAATCGAATAGAAAATTATCACAAAATGATCTTATCTAATTGTATCGAAACATTTGTAAATAATAATGATTAAGACTCCATACATTCATCATACATCTATATGAATAAATTTTGTTTTATAAAAGTCCTGTTGTAAATTTAAACGTTTGTTGTATACTGCTTTACTAAGTTTAAACGCAGCTAATGGCGAAAAAACATAAATTAAAATAAATATGAGGAAGTATACTAGAGAAGTTTTAAAATTTAATTTCATAAGAATATTTATACAAAATCATTTACCTTAGTACAATAATCATCAAAATGTGTTTTTTACTTTGCAAAAATGTCAATTTTTTTACAGAACAAACAAAGTTACTCATCAATTTAAATAAAAACGCAGTATGTGCTTTCTTTTTTGCTTATTAATGATGATTTATTGTTTTTTTTCCAAGAAGTTTGAATTAAGACATATTAAGCACCAATGAAACATAAAATAACCTTTTATTTATAAAAATCGAACCTCTATCATTAGCTACGTTTTTGATTATGATAGTAGTAGAGTAAAAAAAAATAATTCTTACAAGTAATTTAATATATTCCAGCAGAACCTAATTGATCTTGGAGATCATTGGAGTTAAATATTTTTTTTTGTATACTTTTTGAAAAAATAATGAAATATAACATCGTTATATAATAAAAAACGTATTTAAATGAGTTGAATTACGAATTAAATTCTCAATTACATACTTTATATACAGTTATTTCAACATTTTATTCGCTAAGTAGAATTAAAATATATTCATCGTTTTTGCAATCAATTAGATTTAAAACGTGGTCAATAATGTAAGATTTTAATTTCGATAGAAATATTTATCAATCAATTATTAAATCTAGTGGACACCTGTGATATGTATTTTAACCATTTAGCATATTGACGTAAATAATAAAATACCATTGAAACTGTTTTATATAGCAGAATGACAATAAAAAAATATTTTCTTTTAAATTCTACAACCAGAAAGCAGAAAGTAAGAAAGGCAGTCGCCCGTAGAGAAATTTATGATATTATTTATGGTTACAGCATTTTAATTCCCTCTGAAGCACTATGTCATTTCGTCTATGTTCGCCATCCGTATACAAAATACAAATGGCCGCAAAGTATCAACCCAATTTCTTTTTTGAACACCTGGGTCTCAGTCGATTTTTACTAGCTTAGTTAAATTTTCCAGAGAAAATTGTTGAGTGTATCTTTAAATTCTCAATGGATTAAGAGATTGGTATGACTTATACGCATAAAACATAATAACACTTAACCTGTCGACCACTTTTGGCAAATTCGCAAAATGCGCTTAACCTTTGCGAAAATAAACATATTTACTTAAGTACTTTAAATATTTCAATTATTTTTTGTTTGTTGTGATAAAAATAATTCTATTATATTATTGTGACAGTGTATATAATCATCACTTGAAACTAAGATATAGCGAATTTTTAACGTTTGGGAAAAATGTAATATAATCCTCATCGACATTAATAAACTCATTTAAAATTTACGAAAGTATTTTAAATGTTTTACCGGAACTGAAAAAAAAGTATACTCAACCAAGGAGGTCGATTTCGAATAAGCTTAATACACTTGTAAATTGATATGAGAAGTGACGTCATTTACGAAGTATAGAGCGAGAAAGTTTTATGATTTTCTTATAAAAATGTAGTAAGAGTTTTGACTACAGCTGACTGTGAAAATATTTAAAATATGAGGCACAGAACATTCCGAGTCTGGCAGATAGCCGCTGGAGTGCACAATAACGTCATGTTACGGTTCCCGCAGGCCAAGTGTTAAAAATGAATTTAATTGAAAAAAAAAGTACTTATTTTGAATAAAAATGTCTTTTTTTATGTATTTATTCTAAAACTATTCCTTACTGATTCGTAAAATTTCAAACTAGCTGATACGAAATGTGTATTTCAAAAAAATTCACGATTGAAGTATATAGTATTTATGTATATTTATAAAAAAAGACAAAAAACCTTTATTTTGTAAAAGAAAATGTATTTTAAAAAGTGAAAATAGACTTTTTCTAAATCTCAATACAGCTATAAAAGACAATAAAAATAAACCGTTTCAAAATTAGAATGGAATCAAATTGGAAAACAATTGAATTCACAAAACACAGATTATATTAAGTTTGACAGCAAAAAACATGAGACGGCTTATTCGAAAACAATAGAAATTCCCCATAGTATGTGAGTCTTGCAATAAAGTAATTACCTATTTCAGATTTTTCGGTAATATATATTAAATTAACCATGAGTAAACAAGGTATTGATTGTTGCCAGGCATCCAAAAATACGTGCCTGGCAGATGGTGTTGTCAAAATAGGTAATTTGTCTACTTTTAGCGTTATTATTTATTTTATTTGAGAGAATACACTCAAATAAATATGTCGATCATATTATAAATAGTTTATAAAAATACATCTTATGACATTAGGCTAGACTACAAAATAGCAGACATGACGTTCGTCTGATATTTCGAACATAAATTCGATGAAGTAAATTGAATAGAAATTCATGTATTTATTTTTGTCAATGAAAAAAGAAACATCATTACTTGATATTAATACTTGGATATATTTTTTTTTAATATTTTAGTCTTGATATATTTAATAATCAGCGGACTATTACGACTTACTTATTTTTATTTGCGAAATGAGTGAATTTTCTTTAGACATTTGATTAAAAATAAACATGTTAAATAAATACTTCATGTTGAATACAATTTAAGGATGTCATTTTATTTAAATATTCTTTAAAATACGGAGTAAATCATTAAACGGTTTTTTTCTCTTAAAATTTTTCTACGTAGATTATTATCTTTTCAAATGTTTAATCTAATTTTTACACATTGTTTTTTTACAATTTATTCTTTTTAGGGTCAGGAATTGCAATAGGATTTTTGGTGTCTATTTTATTCACCAAAATGAGACCATGGCCGATGATTTTGATGACTGGAGTTGGTTCTGGTATGGTTTGGACGAATTGCGAAAAGAAAATTAACGCTTTGTTTGGATCAGGCATGTGTCCAACTGGATTTATACAAAATAAGCCTTGCAGATAATCGAATGACGCTTGATAATGTTTTTTTTTCAAACAGTATATGAATATCTGTTTTAAAAGAATTCTGAAATAAATTATTGGTTTGTAATAATTACGTTGTTTTTATTTTAGTAAGTAAATATTTTTAATAGTGTCTGTTTCAATTACGAAGAAAACAGAAAGATTTCCATTGGAAAATTGGTCATCAGTCAATCTTATAACTGATTGAGAAACATATTCATTATTTTTGGCTTAACATTTAGAATTAAAAAATTGAATTAAATACGGTGAGAATAGGAGTGTTCTTATCAAGATAACAATTATTAAATAGCATGATTTTTATTATTACGCTAAGAAGTTAATTATTGAGAATATTTGACATTTTATAAGTAACAAAAACATCAGATTTTCAATGTCGTCCATATGAATATTAACAAAGATCGTATTGACTATTTTTTTTATACCATGTTCGTTCCCAACATGGAGCATATAGATTTACACAGTGTGGAGATATCCACTCCGAAAGATGAGTATATGGATCTCCGCAATATGAAGATGTCGTGAAAGATTATTTTTCACGAGAATTGTTTTTCAGACAATTACTCAACCCTTTGGGCATCCAGTCCTGCATTATTGGAATCTTAAAATCAGATGGGGAATCAAACCAGCATTTTCCGGATCTCTAGGCACGCACGCTACCATTGAAACATGATACAATAAAAATAAACTATGGGTTCATATGACAACGCATTATTTTTCATTTAACGAGAATGATTGCCGTAATATCTTACGGTCTATAATTCAACGCCATGTTTTTTTTAGCTTTAGTTTTTGTGACAACGCTTTTTTATGATCCAACTTTGAAAAAAATTAGATCTTAGATGGAGGATTATCATACGTCATACTTGATAAATGTATCTAAACTAGTGCTCACTATTTCAATCACGATGAAACTTATGAATCGTGTAAAAGTGCCTAGTTAATTTGATAGAAATATAAAACAGCAACATAATTTACAGAATTAGATCACATTGTAAATAAATATCAAGTGTAGCATACTTTTATCATTAAGACTATCGTAAAAGTAATTTGAGAGGATAACTCAACTTCTAACTGCAAGAAGAATAGTTTTATTCAAACTCAGAATGTGAACGCCTTCTTCCATTTTAAAATCTCACGGATATAGAAAAAAATTAGCTACAAATCTCAAATCCTGAACAACAAATATCGAGTGTAGAAGATCTCTACTATTGAGTATTCATATGGTATCTTGTAAAAAGCAATGTGACCAAAATCTAGCTTTTAACTGTGAAAAACATCGTTTCTTTAAACTTAAAAGTTGAATGCCTTAGTCAGTATCCATCTCTCTCAGTCATAGGAAACATCGGTCGACGAACTCAGTGATTATTTTCTAGCCCAGGACTTAACATTATTTTTATCTATTTTATTTGATCAAAGCCTTTCTTTTAAGTAAGCACAGGGCTGGAGTTTTTCTCGTGACGATCTCATTTCGCTGCCAGAAACAAAGACGTAGCGCTGCTCTGCGCACACTCGTAACCTCCGGGGAGCGATTTAGTTCGCACTTCACTGCATCTCTCCTTGGCCATTCTTTATCATTAGCGCTCTACTAAATTCCTCTCTACTTGCAGAAATGGCAAACTTTTATATAACATACGCATCAGAATAAAAAAAATTATAATTATAAAAATCAATTAATAATATTGTATGAATAAAAATTATAATTAACTATTTTAAGACGACGCAAATAGACACTGCTCTAAATTATAAATTTTATTTAAAAAAAAAAATGAATATTCGTACTCACCCAAAATAAATACAAACAAAAAATGATGTTGTGTATTTTTCTTAATATGCACTTCAACTTTAATCAAGTGTTTACTTGTCAACACGTTAATCGATATGTGTAAATAGTGTTATTTATATTACCAAATAGTGCAATTACTATGAATTACGAAATTACATTTTACATTTATACTTGACGGAATATTTTGTTTTACAAACGCTAGTTATAAAAGAGACATGTAGTTTTTTTTAATTAAATGATTCAATTATTATTTTAGTCCATTTTTTGATAATATAAGCAGTTTCATTTTTTGCTAAATAACTTTAAATAATGTATAATTAAAAAAAAAAACACAAACAGTATTATTTGAGCCAGATGCAGATTGGAATCATATCTGGACAAAGTTAAGCTGTATTGCAATTGAAAAAGGATTTAAAAAGGTCAAAAACTTAAGTAGTATTGCAAAATAAAATTCTCGGATTTTATTCAAGATATTGGCCAATATTTTTTAGGAATTAGTTAACACCTTTAATGAAAAAGGCAGAATTTACTCTCATCAAATATTGATATGTTAAAACAAAGAAATAGTGAGATACAATGATACTACAAGAGATGCAAATAAAAACTGATATACAATAGGTAGTATAATAATATGTACTTTATATTTCAATGATTATTAATGTGAGATGGATTATAAATATGAGGTTCGAAGGTATTTTTTGAATCATACTTTATAAGTCGGTGTCAACGTAAAGATTTTTAATTTTTATATACAAAATATAAATATTTACTAATCACAAGGTTATAAATAACTGTTTTACGACTGAAAAAAATCCTACTGAGCAAAGCAGGCCCTTACCAAAATATTAAAGATGACGTTTTTTGTTCATTACTTTACTCTTTTTCTTTCTTTATTATTATGTTTTTAATTACACAGCATTCCGCCACTGAGAGATTTATAATACATTTCTTTGTATTTTCTTTTGTAGGCCGGGATTATAGTATCGTAATTTTCACGCTTTTCCGTTTTTTTGTATGGTTTTGTGAGAATTGTTGGATTTTTTCTAAAGTAGGAAGGATAAATGGCCGTTTGATCTGTCGGATTATATCGCAGAACGTTTTTGCAGCGTTTACTTGATTTAATCGACCAACAATAGCTACCTCTAATATCTAGTTAATTACACTGACATAAATTTGATTTAGTTAATTTACTTTTCTCAAATCAAATAAATCTTTCAAAAAATATAACATTTGTAATAAAACAACTTTCATTAATGGTATCACCACAACGAATTATGTTCAATCCATTCAGATGAAACTAATCCGTTACAGCACAACCTTCAACATATAATTTTCTTATATCAATTAACACTTCAGAAATGTATTATTATATAATTACGATTGTAGATTACTAATATACATGATAATTTATTTCATAGGAATAATTTAGAAACTATTAACATACGTCTTCACATTGCGGAGATTCATATACTCTTCTTTCGGAGTGGATATCTTCACACTGTGTAGATCCATATGCTTTATGTTGGGAGCGAACGTTGTATAAAAAACAAATTAACATAAAACCTACTATTTTCTTTCGCAATACATATAAAATTAAAAGAAAAAAATGTTTTAAAATTATTGCATCTACCTGTTTCTTATTTAAGCTTGTTTGATTATCACGATAGAGGGAAATTCAAAAGATTTAAATCTTTAAAATATACATGCCTGTATATTATGAGAGTTCATATATTCAAAATGATGCTCGATATAAAAAAGAAAATAAAAACGAACTTAATATATATATAAATGTACTAATAATAATATTTGCTAAAAACTAAGCGCCACTTGCTTAAGATATCTAATTTGGTACTATTATTTTGGACTAGAAAGTTTTTACGATTATTTTTGTAGGTACTGAAAAAAAGTTGCGGTTGCTTATATTTGACATTAAAACAGTTTATTGTTGGGGACATTGATTAACTTTAGGAATAGCTTAACAAAATACCTTATAAAAATAAGAGAACGTATTATGCTGTCAGATGTCACTAAAACGTGAAATTATAATGTCAAACCTGAACCAGTCATATATTATATATGCCATAAGAGAGTCTTATCTTCAAGTTAAGAGAACACCGGTGTTCTAGTAGAAAGTTAAATACGTTTTACAAGATATTTATGTGGTAAACTTACAGTATCAACTGGGAAGACTGTCTTACGGAAAGAAATGTTAGAGGCACCGTGTGTACATATTCCATTTGAAATGTGGACGTAGAAGAAAAAAAAACAATTTCACCATTTAGGTATAGTTTGTGTTATTATATAAATATAAATATAACATATAGAATTT